>JAJOZX010012479.1:7500-82500 GCA_023014485.1 Bathynomus jamesi
TAAAGGTTGCTATTAAATAAGAAAAGATTATCACAACACGCAATTTAGAGGTGGTTTTTAAATCGAGTAAGTGAGGCCATTAATAATAGTATTGCCAGTAGTGAATAACTTGTTTAGTATGATATCTAATGTTTCTTTTAACGGGACATTAGTAAATAATGACGAGACATCAAAACTGGCCATAGTAAGAGAATCGGCACGATTGATCTTTAATATCTTTAGCAAAATCAAACGAATTGTTAATGAAATAATCACTATAGGTAAGTCTTGAAAGCAAGGGAACGAAGAATTTGGCTAAGTTATAATTGAATGTACCACAGGCCGAAAGAATAGGTCTTAATGGAAAATTTGGCTTATGGACTTGGGTAAACCATATAGAATTCCTGGATTAGAACCAGAAGCAAACAAAACTTATGTATTGTCATCAATAATACTATTTTTTAATTTACGCAAAAACCTATTAAGTTTATCTTAAGAGTTTTAGCAATTTAGACAATATTCTTTTACTCTTGAATTTAGACGTATCCGACAAAATGGTCTCCATTCTGTTTATGTAAACTGTTGAATCAAGCAACACTACTCCTTTACCCTTATCCGGTTTTGTAATGACGACAGTTATCCTTTTTCAAATTATTAAGAATTTTAAAATCTTGCTTATTAAAAAGGGGGGGGGGGGGGAAACAGTTTATGGGGTTTAAAATTATAAAAATTCTTGAGATGCTCTCCATTTGTTTTACCAAGTTATAAAACGAGAAATTTGGTCGGATCTCACAATTCTTAATATTAATGAGAAGATTTTCATAACCAGAGAAAAATGTATACAAATTTAGTTATAATGAGGTCGATCAAAATTTAAGCCTAACGACAATATTTCTAATACTTAAAACTCTTAAGAAAAATTAAAAATAAAATTATCTGGATTATTAAAAAAGGTGATTGATTCCCAATTTTTCTAATTTAGCAGCATGTATCCTTTTATGTCTATTGCTAATTTTATCAGAGCAAGTTTGAAATTTAGTATCTAAACACTGATAATCAATATAAGATACCCGAGATTTTAGGCCAAATAGAGAATTCTTATATTTCAGCTTGAGAAAACTCACCGTTTTAGTTTTCGATTGAAGTTCCAAATTTAATAATTTATGTTGCCACGATTTGTATAGTTTGGAGTTATGGAGGCGTTTATTATAGTTTAAATCTAAGAAACTTAGGCACAATATTATAACTTTTGCACTTAGACAAGAAATCCTCACCACAAATAGCCTTAAGTCTCAAATAGACTTTTTCACATTGTCTGTAACAGTTCAATTTCGATCGGCCATATCTCTGGGTTAATATCAAAACTATTGACTTCTCCTTAGGGAAACTGAGCTTACAGATGAAAAGAAGGACCAATTATAAGTCTTAAAACCTTAAAACAAAAATGAGAACAATGAAAATTACATCAATACACATTTAAAATTACATCACTACAAAAAATTAAAATAATTAAAATTAAATTAAAATTACCTCACTACAAAAAATTAAAATAAAATTAAAATTAAATTAAAATTACCTCAACTGGTAAATACACAATGTTTACATCAACCTCCATACTTGGCAGAAACTGAGAGAAAACTGTATGGTCAGTAAATTAGAAGGTATGATATATCTATGAAAATCGGTTGGTTAGTTAAAAGTAGCCTCAGTAGCCCACCACAATCCGCAATTAGAAACCATAGTAATGAAAACAACCATCCCCTTTACAAAACTCAGTTCGAAATTCTCACCAGATCCAATAACCTTAGAGAACTCCAAATTTTAGAATCTTTGTACATCTATAGAAACAAACCTTCCATTAACAATAATAGCTCATCTTACAAATTACAGCTCTTTTAACTAACTAACCAACAGTTTTCTCTGTTTCTGCAAACATTGTGTATTTACCAGTTGAGGTAATTTTAATTTAATTTTAATGATTTTAATTTTTTGTAGTGATGTAATTTTAATTGTGTATTGATGTAATTTTCATTATTCTCATTTTTGTTTTAAGGTTTTAAGACTTATAATTCACTGATGATGACAAAAGATTTGTCGAAACGTCTCAAGTATAAAAAATAAACGGAAATGTTTGCTGTTGTGTTGGTCCTTCTTTTCATCTGTAAGTTCCGTTTCCCTAAGGAGAAGTCAATAGTTTTGATATATATATATATATATATAATTCTGAAAAGTTGTAATAAAAAAAATTGCATCTAACCTAACCTATAACTAACTACTGAGGGATTAATTAAGGCACATCGTTCACCTAACACGTAAAATGTCTTTCTAAACTGGTTTATTTATTCCAGATATACATACACGATCACACTTTCTCTCTCTCTCCACTTATAGAAAGGGATTGAAGACAGTCAGTAAGAGTCAGGGAATTGATGAGACGAAAACCTTGCCACTAAATACAAAATCCAACATAAATGGCAATACTCTGTAAATTTGCTGTTCTGCATTTTGATGTGATGTTTCGCTCTCAGTATTTGATACTGTAAACCTTTTTTGACTAATGCATTGTATTATTTCTAAATAAATATTGTTTTTGTTTAGTTAATTTTAATTAATAGTAATTAATGTTTTCTTCTATTTATTTAGTAATTAATAGCGACTGCTAGATCCAAGTCCCCGAGCAAAATGGTGGCGTGGGCCCCTGTTTAACACAGAAATGTAGAAACCTCCTTGGAGCTTCCAATACACGCGGTCTATGACGATATCCCCGCGTTTGTTAAGACAGCCATACCCGATTTGCTTGAAATTTGCGTCTCTTTTTCGGCTAAAGTTTTAGCGCCTCTGGGTATTTGGGGTCCCAATACGCTGGGCCCAAATACACTGGGCGCCACACTACACGTTGCACGAACTGCGTATTAACTGGATCTGCAATTGATTAATAACACAGGTCAACAAAAAAAAAATTTTTTTTCGTTGCCAAGGAAATTCGTACGAATTTAGGGTATTTTGGGGTTGCTGAATTCCAAAATGAAAGTAGTTTTTCCGATTTGGCTCTAGTTCTTGAGATAATGAATACCCTCAATTAATAGGAAACGTAACCATAACGCGTGCATATGGGAAACTACCGGAACATTCTAGATGGTGAGACCGAATAAAATGCCATTATGTATTTCATGTGTTTACTTTTGTATGATTTGAGACAATTTCAATGCGATTTGTAAGTAGGCTCCGCCTCAACATTAAATTTTTTGCATTTTTACGTGTTTCAATGGGGTACCAATTATCTCATAAATTAGAGCCAATCTAGCAAAACCGATGTCATATTCGGAATCAGCACCACAAAGTTACCCCAAAATCACTCTAATATGATTGGCAATAAAATGAGTGTTGACCAGTGTAATATATCAGGATTTTCTGCATTATTTGCGTATCTTCGCAAGTACATATAATTGAATAGGCTTTTCTGTTTACCAATTAGTGTAAGAATGTTTGTAGAGGAGAGTTTCTAATCCAATTCAATAAACAAAAGTAAACAGACGATGTATAATCTATACGAGAATTTGATATGAAGCTCGTATATAAACACGATATAAATGATAGTAACTTACGTTCTACAATGATTTAACATTCATTTCAAATAGTTTTCTTAAAAACAAAATGAAAGACTTAATATCTCTGCTAACATTTACTGCCTTCACCGCTATATATGAAACTCTCCTAGGAAGAAGTGACTAAGCGACCGAAGTAAAAAAGGCCAGAAAACGCAGTTAAAGTTGAAAGTGCTGAAACTGTTGAACATTTTGAAGATACTGTAGCGTATTTCGTCGAAATACGTTGAAAAGTTAGGTCACTTTCAAATTTGGTACAACTTTTAACCGTTTCCTGGCGTTTTTTTACTTTTGTCGCTTAGCCACTTCTTCCTCGGAGGGCCTCGTAGGTACGTAGGGAAAACACATAGATTTATACGCATAATATAGAGTGTAAAGATGGTTAACAAAAGTAAATAGACAATACGATGATTGTCCTCAAGAACGAGTGGCGAAGCTCATCAATGGAATATGAGAACGTGCGTCACCTTTACATAATGCAAAGGGGAAATCGACACAAATATATTTATTCAATAAATCTATTATTATTTATTGAATTTTATTATCAGATCAAAGAGTAGGAAAGAACCGAAGGTGTCTCTTTACTTTCGTCAACCCTCTGTACATATATGATTTCGTTGTCATAGCAACCAGTATGAACATAAAAAAAATGTAGTGTCGTAAGAAATCGTAGGTAATAGAATGCGTGTTAAGTAGTTTCATACAAGAAAATATCGTAAAATGGTTTAAAAACTCTCATTAGCAAAGAGATTTTGAGATCTTATTAGTGAGCCCCACCCCCCATCAAAATAAAATATCAAAAGAAAAACGCAACCAATTAGTAATTTCTTATGAGTTTTCAGAAAACATGCTTCCGAGTCGAAATTTAACATTTTCCGATACTCAGGATGAACCCTCTTTCGGTCCCCCTGATTTGGAGGAATACATCGTGGTCACGTCGCCACACCGCTTCCGGTTAGATCGGCGAATTTAAGCGATGTTGAATGTTACTCGGTTGAATGGGTGACCTTCCTCAGCGTTCAGATGATGTATCGACCCGTAGATGGTTCGAATCCCAAGTAAAACTGTAGGTCTTCCTCCGTCACGTGACTTATGCCGTTACGAAGGAAACTAAGCAACACCAAACATTATTATTATTAATCTTATTCAGATTGACATTATTTTAAAATTAAAGTCCTAAATTCGCCACCTGTCACCACATAACTGAAGTACTGCCTTACGACACCATTCATAAAAGGGGCGAATGGAAAAGGGGGTGGAGTGCAAAAGGGGGATGGAAAGAGGGTGGAGTGCAAAAGGGGGATGGAAAGGGGGTGGAATGGAAAGGGGTGGTTGAAAGGAGGTGGAATGGAAAGGGGTGGTTGAAAGGAGGTGGAATGGAAAGGGGTGGTTGAAAGGGGGTGGAATGGAAAAGGGGGCGAAACTTAGTAACAGTAAACTGAATTAATTTAATAAAACAAATCTAAATCAGGGTAAAATAAGGTAATAAACTTTTAAGGTATGATTATCTCTTATTTTTTTTATGCGGGAAGGAGGGGCCAAGGGCAAATGTCTGCAAAAGCGCCCATTCCATAGAATAAGAAGAAAGCCAAAATCAAGGTCCGGAGTTTTCGAGATGCCTAGACACTCTGCGTTTGAAAGATGGGAGGTCATAGACAGGAGGAAAGATGGATCGAGGAAGATTGTTCCAGGGTTGTATTTGATTTAATAGGAGGAAAATTACATTAAGAAAGGCTTCAACAAACAATTGGCTAAAATGTAGCTTCGCCACCAACAGTTTTTGTTAAAGTACTCAGGATGAATCTTATGCCTGATTAGGCATACGCCCGGTTAGGTGGTAGTGAAAATTGGTTAGCAATTTCCCGTCATCAACTTTCGGCCAATCAGGAGTGATAGGCGTGGCTTACCACTTTGCTAAAAAATATGTGGTCGCGAAACCACGTACCTTATCAAACATTTTAATTACGAACAAGTAAAATACATCGCCACTTAATAAATTAATTTGTATCTCTTTATATGAGGCTCTCCTAGGAAGAAGTGGCTAAGCGACAAAAGTTAAAGACGCCAGAAAACACAGTTAAAAGTTGTACCAAATATGTTCAAGTTAAAAATTTATTGCACTTTCAAATTGGTGCAACTTTTAACTGCTTTTTTTCTGGCCATTTTTACTTTTGTCGCTTAGCCACTTCTTCCTAGGAGGGCCTAATATATCAGTTTACGTAACTGCACGAAAGCGATTTCGAAATTGACATTTCAAAAACTTCCGTTAGATGACGCTGTTACTAAATTTTAAAACTTAGAATTATGATGTTTTATTCAAAAAAACGTCAAAGATTGTAAGTGTGGCTGTATGTATTCGTATGTATGTATGTATGTTACGTTATGGTGTTACTTCTCCCCATCCGTACACTAGAAATACAAACATCTACAAAGCAATGGAGAGTTTTGCGAAAAAAGTTCGCCTACAAACGTAAAATTTCTAAGAAACATTAAACTCAGTAATCGTTAATGACTGTTTTATCGTTCTTGAAATTTTTTTAGTCACCAAAAAGGATAAATATCCAAAGAAAAATATAACTATTTAGTAATTTGTTATGATTTTTAGGAAACTTATACTTCTAGTCGAATTTTTTTCCGAAATTATAAAATTTTTAATTTACTGAAAAATAAATTAATTATCATACTAAAAAAACAAAAATGAAGCTTAAAATCCTCACAAAGAATGCGTTTAAGTGCCAGACGTATGATGAGAGCTAATCCCTTACACACACACACAAAAAAGAGGCTATGTCGTAACCATATCGCAACACCGCTTCTCGTTAGATCAGCAAAGCTGAGCGACATTGAATTTGGGTATTAGTTGGAAAGGGGACGTCCTTTGCATCCAGATGATGTAGCGACCCGTGTCTTGGATCCCCCGTAAAGCTATGGATCCCCTCCGTCGTATGACTTTAATCGTAACGAAGAAGGCTAAGCACCCGTCCTCCCCTACACACACCAGCCCGGCCCCTAAGAAAAAAAAATCCCAAAGGTTTTTATCGTTTCCTGACCCAACTTCTGGACAATATTTGAGGTCGTTTTTCTCGTAATAAATTTTGTAGAAACGTTCAAATTTATTACAAAATAAAAACCAGACGAAGTGGTCTCAATCACTTTCCATAACTTACGACCGGGCTATGAACACCCCTAACCCTACTTATAAATCTTTCCGCGTATGGCACACGCCAATATTACTGAAGATTCAGGCGAAAAAAGTGAAAATTAGGAAATTAATTATTTATATATATATATATATACAGTATATATATATATATATATATATATATACAGTATATATATATATATATATATATATATATATATATATACAGTATATATATATATATGTATATATATACAGGGTGGGCCGTAAGTTTCCATACATAGGAAAATAAACATTTTTTATATGGACAACCATTTTTATTTATATATGCTCTCATGGTTGCCATTGTTTTGAAAACACATTTCAATACGTGTTCCCAGATCCCCAGATCTCACCCCCCTTGATTTCTATCTTTGGGGGCACTTGAAGGCCATGGTGTATCAGGAAAAGATACGAGGCATAAAATCATCTAAAGGAACGTATCACCAACGCCATTACAAGCATACGTCAACTGTGCTAATGCGTGTTCATCAACAGTGGGGAACACGTATTGAAATGTGTTTTCAAAACAATGGCAACCATGTAGAGCATATTATATAAATAAAAATGGTTGTCCATAAAAATGTTTATTTTTCCTATGTATGGAAACTTACGGCCCACCCTGTATATATATATATATATTATATATATATATATATATATATATATATATATATATATATAAAATTGTAGAGAAAGGAGTGTTCTTAAGGAACTGACATTTAAGAATAAAAAGGATGATCAACGCCCACGTCAACATCATAAAGATTTAATATCAGACGTTTCGGAAGTCAAACTCCCATCATCAGTGGTATGTTTAATTTGTAGGCAGAACTATACAGGGTGTCCCATAAGTCCGGCATCATAGGAGAAATTTATATTTTTCTATTTCTACAAACCATAATTCATATTTTTCTCTTTCTACAGGCCATAATGTCTGTGAGCAAGGAAGAACGAATCCAGATAATTCTACTCATAGGAAATCGGAGTCAAAGAGAGGCCGCTGCTGAATTTAACAGACTGCATCCAGACCGCGAGCCAATAACACAGAGTTGTGTTAGCAGACTTGTTGCAAAGTTTAAGGAAACAGGATCCATAGAAGATAAACCACGCAGTGGACCTTCAAGGAGGTCCACTGACGATGATACAGCGACTGCTATCCTGGCTCATTTTAACAGAAGTCCCAATAAGTCTCGGCGATTATCCGCCGAGACAGGAGTGTCGAAAAAGTAGCATCCATCGCATTCTTCAGGTTCACAAATGGCATCCATATAAACTTCGGATCCTACAGAAATTAAGCGAAGATGATGATGATGATCCCGACCGGCGGATGGAATTTTGTGAATGGGCTACGGAACAATATGCTCGGGATGCCAATTTCCCGTCCACCATTCTGTTCAGTGACGAGCTGTTTTTTATGGAAATGGTGAGGTAAATCGACAGAACACCCGCTACTGGTCTCAAAACAACCCTCACTGGTATATCTCTTCAAAGGAACAAGGTGCATCTCGGGTGATTGTATGGTGTGGCATTTGGAAGGATCGCATCATAGGCCCCCTCTTTTTCGATGAACATGTCACTGGAGACACCTAGCTACGTATGCTCAAGGAAGAAGCATTTCCCAGTGTCTTGAACGAAGAAGGAAATTTCCCAACATGGTTCCAGCAAGACGGCGCTCCTGCACATTACAGCACCCGAGTAAGGGAATACCTGTACCAACAATTCCCTGGTCATAGGATAGGACATCGAGGGACTGTGGAATGGCCAGCTAGAAGCCCGGATCTCACGCCACTAGATTTTTATCTCTGGGGCCAATTGAAAGCGCTGGTATACGCAGAGAAAATTCGGAGTGTTGAACATTTGCGGCAGCGCATTATTGGGGCATGTAACACCATTTTGGTTCAGTTTGTGTAGAGTAAGCCTGGGGGTAATACGTGTGTGACTGCGATTGATACAGGTAAATTTGTGCTGCCTCGGGAGGAAACACGAACTTGCGTGGCATCTTGCTCCTGAGACTTCATTTGCTTGGCAATGCTGCTGCGAGCTGCTTGTACCATGAAATAGGTGTATGGAGTAATGATGCTATGAGAAAAAATGTTAAACTTTTTATCTTCTAATTGAGCTACTAACGCATATTATATATATATATATAATGTAAAGAACGAGGCTTGGGTAGAAGAGCGTTCCGACAAGATGAGGAGGGAGAACGAGCAAATGAAAAATGAGGTACCTCCAAGGAATCGAACCCGGGATCATCCAATTGCTGGTCGGATATGCTATCCGCTACACCAAGGTCCTCGATCAATCAGAAGTCGTAATTCTCCTACATACGAGTGGAATCAAATGCTCTGAGGGGGCACCTTCGCATGCCGTACATACATACATTTTAACTGCAAACAACACACAGTATAATTAATGTAAAGAACGACGCTTGTGTAGAAGAGCGTTCCGCACAAGATGAGGAGAGAGAACAAGCAAATAAAAAAATGAGGTACCTCCCAGGAATCGAACCCGGGATCATCCAATTGCCAGTCGGATATGTTAACCACTACACCAAGGACCCCGATTAGTCATTTTTAATTTGCTTGTTCTCTCTCTTCATCTTGTGCGGAACGCTCTTCTACACAAGCGTCGTTCTTTACATTAATTATACTTGTGTTGATTGCAGTTAAAATGTGTATATATATACACGGCATGCGAAGGTGCCCCCTCAGGGCATTTGATTCCGCTCGTATGTAGGAGAATTACGACTTGTGATTGATCGAGGACCTTGGTGTAGTGGATAGCATATCCGACCAGCAGTTGGATGATCCCAGGTTCGATTCCTGGGAGGTACCTCATTTTTCATTTGCTTGGTCTCTCTCCTCATCTTGTGCGGAACGCTCTTCTACACAAGCGTCGTTCTTTACATTAGTTATACTTTTGTTGATTGCAGTTAAAATGTATATATGTACGGCATGCGAAGGTGCCCCCTCAGGGCATTTGATTCCGCTCATATTTAGGAGAATTACGACTTCGGATTGATCGAGGACCTTGGTGTAGTGAATAGCATATCCGACCGGCAATTGGATGATCCCGGGTTCGATTCCTGAGGCACCTCATTTTTCATTTGCTCGTTCTCCCTCCTCATCTTGTGCGGAACGCTCTTCTACACGCCTCCTCATCTTGTGCGGAACGCTCTTCTACACGAGCGTCGTTCTTTACATTAATTATACTGTGTGTTGTTTGCAGTTAAAATGTATATATGTACGGCATGCGAAGGTACCTCCCAGGGCATTTGATTCCGCTCGTATGTAGGAGAATTACGACTTCTGATTGATCGAGGACCTTGGTGTAGTTGATAGCATATCCGACCGGCAATTGGATGATCCCAGGTTCGATTCCTGGGAGGTACCTCATTTTTCATTTGCTCTTCTCCCTCCTCATCTTGTGCGAAACGCTCTTCTACACAAGCGTCGTTCTTTACATTAATTATACTGTGTTTGTTTGGTTAAAATGTGTATATATATATACGAAAAATGAGGTAACTGGGCCTACTAATGTAGGTTTAAGGTAAATTCGTTATATAAAAAGTATGAATTTTTTCCATAAATTGTGGGTGCCTACACTGTATAGAAAAAAAATAATGAAATTTACCTTAAACTTAGTAGGGCTCAGTTACCCCTGCAGGTGCCTAGTTACCTATTTTACGATGTATATATGTATATATCTAACTGCCTGATGGCCTGAAGATAAAATATACATTAAAAAATAAGAAACTTAAATATAAAATATATAAATAAAACTAAATTGAAAATAAAATCTAAGATAATTAATCAGGAATTAGTATTCTTAACCCGAATTTATTCCAGCGAATTCTCAAATACAATCAGAACAAAAAGTCCTTTGCTAAATTTCTTTGCTTTTTGGGGTTGTTTAAAATTTTTCCTAACAACAAAAGTCATATGACGGAGGGGACCTACACTTTTACGTGAAATCGAACCACGGGTCGCTACATCATCTGGAATCAGAGGGCGGTCTCCCATCCACTGCTACCCAATGTTGCTTAACTTCACTGATCTAACGGTTAACGGTGTTGCGACAGTGGACACGACGCAGCTCATAAACCGAGTCTGTAATATTTTTTAATGCCGGAGAAACAGACAAACACAGATAGACAAACAGATAGATAGACATAAAAAGAGGAACTTATAGAAAGGAAACAAAACCGGATGTTTGTTTCAGACTTTTCCACTTGTGCAAAATTTTATGTCTAAAAATTTGACATTTATTGAAAAAATTCAATCCTTTTCTGGCGATCTCTCTCTCTCTTTCTCTCTCGCTCAATACAGGTTAATACACGCCACTAAAATCTAGTGTAACAGACTCGTAAAAAGAAAAATGTCAAAACTTCACTGCCTTCAACTACGATTTTTCATTTGAAATGATAATGAAAGTAAAATCACTTTTATGATAAATATTTTTGCATTGATTCAGTTTTTTTTTATTTCCTTCCCTTGATAAAATGTATGAAGTGAAATCGTATTTAAATCCATTCACTGAAAAGATTAGTAATACCCACTCCTTTAGACTTTTTCACGTTCATTTGAGTATGTCACGATTCAAAATATTTGAACATACGTCACTATCTTTTGGAAGAAATATCACTTAAATTCTCCTTCAGTTATTCTTCATTTACAAAGTGTTATTACATGCTGATTAATTCTCACAGATTAATTAACCTAGAACCATGGGCGCCCACAGAAACATTTTCAAGGGGGGGGGGAGCAAAACATGTATGTAGGAGATCAGCTTCTACAGGGTGTCCCGTAAGTCTGGACCCATAGGGAAATAATAAAATTACAAATAGTTCAAAAATTTATTTACATAATCTGTTCAAAGTGTCCGCCGTTGTGTCGCACACATAGTTGAAGACGCAATCTCCACTGCGACAGCACTTTCGAATCACAGTCGCAGAAATTTCTTGACACGCCTCACAATGCGTGCTTTAAGGTGGAAATGTTCTGAAGTTTGACCTCGTACACTTTGGTTTTCAAGTGGCCCCACAAATAAAACTCCAGCGGAGTAAGATCATAATAAAAAAATAATAAAATAATAATAAAAATAATAAAAAAATATATTATAAATAAATTTTTGGACTATTTTGTAATTTTATTATTTTTCCCTATGGGTCCAGACTTACGGGACACCCTGTACAGTGTAACTGTGTAAGGCAACGGACTAAAAGAATATGTATTATGTGTGCTTAAACAAACAAATTTACAGTATTAATAAAAATTACTAAAAATATCTCGTTTAATTACGATGTTAAACATCTCAACCTAAAAAAATGGACACGAGTAGGGTAACAAGAAATAATCCAGTTTAAAGAAATGTAGTTAAGTGAACCATGAGCTTTAATAATGAAAATTGTAATAATTTATGAACACATTCATTACGTTCATTCACATACCAAATAATTTGTAATAAAAACAAGACAAACTGGTACTGAACGACCTCTCAACTGTGCATGTAGTCGCAGGTAATGTTAATAATATGAGAATTGCCCGGCGAATGGCTTAGTAAAATTCAGTACTTGAAAGCAAGTCGAGAAATTCTATATTGATGTCTTGCAAGAGGCGGCAAATGTCCTCTCTTACCCGTTCCTACGGGCGCCCATGCCAAGAATAACATATCAACATTAACTTAAGTTTTAACACCTAAAACACTTGCAAACAAAGTGAAACAATTTTTCCCGTCTTACACAAATGGAATCCCAACCTCTGCCACTGAAGATGCAATTCTTGCGAAGCACAATGTTTTCCACTCGGGGAAAAAAAAACAATTTTTTAAATTATTTTTGTATTTACGTTCATTCTTGAAATGTTTTTTCCTGAACTCTCAACGGTTTTAGTCAGACTTGGTTTCTATTCTCAAAGGATATGTTTGATAAATTAATTTTTTATAGTCCCTAGGCCTAGCTGCTTTCTCTCCATCGGCTGCTAGGCTACTATAAAGTAGATCTAGTTGACCTCAGTTTCAAAGTACATGGTTTGAGTTGAAACCTTCGTCTAAAAATTTAGAGACCCATTTACTTTCTAGATTTTAATACTTATTATGTATTTTTTTTTTAAATCTTTCGAAATCAACCGTTTTCGTAATTCAAAGTCGATAAATTATAATACTCAGTTGTTATTACTACGTCACTTATGAGGGTCACGTTGTAGCCACGTCGCAACACTGCTTCTCGTCGGAACAGCGAAGTTCAGCGACGTTGGGTCTATTTAGTAGTTGGATGGGTGACCGTCCTCTACGTTCAGATAAGGTAGCGACTCGTGCTTCTGATACCACGTAAAGCTTTACGAGGGAGATTAAAAAAACCCGAAAATACACATATGCCGCGTGTAAATAACCTTGCTTGCATCCCCTGAGATATTTTAGTCGCTGTGTTCAGTGTGTCGTAATCCTTTGCCACCCCATTTTGTATTGGAGCAGCGCTTTCTATGTTTGTAGAATGATAATATTCAAAGATCGGACTTCAGTATATTGTTCGTTTGCCTCCTCTTGTTTGGCTTTCCATATTTCCTTCTGTACCAGTGTTTCCCAACCGGAGTGCCACCAAAATATTTTCAAAAGTTAAAAAGTTCACTTTCAAATTTGATACAATTAATTTTAACTGTTTTCTAGCGTTTTTTACTTTTGTCGCTTAGCCACTTCTTCCTAGGAGGACCTCAAATATTAGCGATTGGAATTTGAAAAGTTAGGGAAGATGTGAAAATTTCAACTGAAACAAAATATTCGCGATTGATTACG
This sequence comes from Bathynomus jamesi, assembly GCA_023014485.1. Taxonomy (NCBI): domain Eukaryota; kingdom Metazoa; phylum Arthropoda; class Malacostraca; order Isopoda; family Cirolanidae; genus Bathynomus; species Bathynomus jamesi. The sequence goes on from JAJOZX010012479.1 coordinate 21,058, forward strand.
TCCAAATTGAAACCGTACCGTATAAGTTAATTTTGAAGTTACATAGTGTTGAAGGTGGGGGGGGGGGGGACTGGATGCTCACCAGTGGAAGACGAAAATCGTGGTGGATGCGGAATGTCGCGAAAGAACAACAGATAACATTAGGGTGCCTCGATCAAGAAACTGATGGGAACCACCGTTCTGTACCTTCGTTTACATCATGTACAGTTGGTTATGAAAAGTAAATTCGTGAAGGAAATAAAACTTACGGAAATAGTATGACTATTTATAAAATCAGCTACTATTTATTATTCGTTAAAAATACTATCATAATTAAGAAAAACGAACGAAGGAAAATTGTATATAAAACTTTTCCAACCAATCATAAATTCTTGCTGAGTTTTGAAGTTATCTGTACTTTACTAAAACATTTTATATCTTGGGTGAACTTATTTCCTTTGACATATTTTAGCCCCAATCTCGTAAGAAGCTAATTTCATTCTCTGAAAATCTGAAAAAAAATGTTGCCTGAAAATTTAAACACTAAATTTTCATTTCTAATCACTATTTTAACCTTTACTATTATGTGGAAGAAGAGGTGGGGGACAGTGACGACCCGCTGCACGTAATAGTTCGGCTCGACTCAGTTCTCCTTTTTGAAGGGGTCTTATTTTTTTCCTGTTGGCGGCACTATCGGCCGTCTCTCGCAGCTCCCTCTGGTGGACGAAGGACGTAAAACTGGAAAAACACCCAACCAACCATTCTGATCTATAATTCTCTCTTAGATTTAAAGATAATATGAGTAAGGAAGGCCACATAATAGCACAGCGATTAGTCTAGTCTAGATATGACGCAATGGGACGCGTTCGTCTAGATCAGTGGTTCCCAATGTGGGCGCCACCGCCCCCCATTACAAAATGTATGTACTTTAATTTTAAGGAAAACTAAAATTATTCCCTTCTATTAATAAATCACTTCTCACTTATCCTGTTATATTATTATCTTTATGAGGGGGACACCAGCAAATACTGATGGACATAAGGGGGCGTTGGTCTAAAAATGGTTGGGAACCATCGGTCTAGACTTTAGACGAACGCGACCCATTGCGTCATCTCGAGACTTTAGCATAAGGCCAAATACAAATATATATTTAGTTAGATTAACCCTTTAAACCTTTAAAGCAGGAATTTTTTGTAGGGTTATAAATGCGTGTATTTTAAATGCTACTAATTTGTACCTGTCGTCGTGAGAGGATTAATATATTACTACATTTCATCAACGTATTTTGATTTATTGAAGTGTTTCATTAGTAGAAAATTAAAGTGAATAATCGTAATTATATTTAAAGGGAAAAGTATTTGAGCCCAATATTTAACTTTAGACCTGAAGAAAATAGGCCAAAGAGATGACGCAATGGGTCACGTTCGTCTAGAGCAAGTGTCGGGAACCTTTTCAATAGCATGAGCCACATCAAAATGATAATCCACTTAAACGAGCCACACGCCCTCAATCTTAAGAAAAGGCAGGAAATAAATAGGCAAGTCCTGTAAAGCTACATTTGTAGTCGTTTACGTGTTTGGAAATCTAAAGACTAATTTTTTTATTATGATGGCTGTGCGCGAGCCGCAACCAAAGCTTCGATGAGACGCAGGTTCCTGACCTATGCTCTAGACCAGGGGTTCTTAACATCTGGGTCGTGACCCAAACTTGGGTCATTAAATTGTCATTTATCATTTATTTACGTTATCCCTAATCATTTTAACATTATTATTTTATTTTATTATTCATTACGAGTGAACTGTTTGAAGGCATTGGTCGCCGAACTAGCCCCGAGACCAGAATTTGGATCGCAGCCTGAAAAGGTAAAGAACCCCTGCTCTAGACTCTAGACCAGTGGTTCCCAACCTTTTTTTGCTGCAACCCTAAATTGGCCTCCAACAGGACCTCACTATTTCTTAAATTGAATTAAGAAATAGTGAAGATGGTGACCCTTCGAGACCGTAGTTGAGGACTCCCACGACCCTGATTTGGGTCGCGGTCCGAGGTTGGGACCACTGTTCTAGACGAACGCGGCCCATTGCGTCATCTCGTGGAATCCGAACAACGCCCCACCAGCAGCCCAGCGTCTTAACTACTAGGCTATCCAGGGTACCCATTTATCTAACAACCACTTTCTTTATTGCGTGGAAAGATGAATAGCTAGGTTTTGCTGCGCGGCGCCTGCCGTTACACCACCGAGGCTCATGAATATATATATATATATATATATATATATATCAGGAGCAGACAGTAGACACCGATCGATCAGGGAAGTACTCCGGGGAGGGGGGAGGGGCGTTAGGCAGGAGACAGGGAGCGCTGGAACTCCCGTTTCTCTTGTTACTGTCATCTTTAGCTGATCTTTTTGCGGGGTATCCTGTGAGCATATTCTCAAGCACACTTCTCCCTCTATTTTTCATTACACATACATACATATTACACACTACACTACATGCATTTTACACACTACACAATCTTTTCAAAATGTAAGTAAAAAAAAAAATAGGATCATGATCCTTGTAGACCTCGATTTTTGTTATCTCTCTCTTATGAAGGGGGCATTTTTGTGGGCACCCGCCCCTTACTTCCTCCTCGTTTCTACACAGTATAACCTTTGGTTAGCTTCCGCCCGAATTGTTCGTTCTGACGAAGGTCAAGCTTTTCACTCCACCTTAGACCTACAATTTAACTTGGAATCCGAACGACGCCCTACCAGCAGCCCAGCGTCTTAACCATTAGGTCACCCAGGGTACCCAGTTATCTAACAACCACATTCATTATTGTGTGGAAGGATGAACAGCTGGGTTTTGCTGCGCGCCGGCTGCCGTCACGGGGTCTCGAACCCGGGGCCGATGGATTCGTAGTCAGCGACGCTAACCACTACACCACCGAGGCGCATATATATATATATATATATATATATATATATATATATATATACACACACACATTTAACTGCAATGACCACGCAGTATATTAATGTATATAAACGACGTAAGTATAGAGGAGTGTTCTCCACACGAGGAAGAGAAATAACGAACAAATGACAAATGAGGTAACCGCCCGGGAATCGAACCAAGATCTTCCGATTGCCGGTCAGATATGCTATCCACTACACCACGGGCCTCGATCAGTCAGAAGTCGTAATTCTCCTACATAGGGCAGAAACCAATGCCTTGAGAGGGCACCCTCGCAAATCGTGAATATGTACATATAACTGCAATGACCACGCAGTATATTAATGTATAGAAACGACGTAAGTATAGAGGAGTGTTCTGCACACGAGGAAGAGAAATAACGAACATATATATATATACAGGGCGTCCCAAAAAAATGTGTATACACACTTTAACAGCTGATAGCTCAATTGATGTTTCTTTCTTTCCAAGTTAAACCCATTAGAATTAATAATGGCAGTCAGACTAAGCTTTGAACAAAGGAAATTCATTCTAAAATGCTACTGGAAGTGTGAAAACGCAGTTGAAGTGCAAAGACAGTTTAGGAGGGAGTTTCAAACAGATCCACCAACGCGACTTACCATCACTCGAATTAGAGATAAGTTTGAAGCCGATGGAACTGTTCAGAATGTCCACAAGAAGCGTTCCGGAAGACCACGGACATCGACAAGCCCCACAAAGCAAGAAAGAGTACTGGAAACGTATCACCAAAGTCCAAGAAAATCTGTGCGGCAAGCGAGTCGTGAGGTAGGAATTTCAGAATCGTCTGTCCAACGCATTTTGAAGCGCTGTCAATGGAAAAGTTACATTCCAAGATTAGTCCATGCTATTAATGAAGATGATCCGGACCGAAGAGTGGAGTATTGCGAGTGGTACTTGGTACGATGTGGATGTAGATTGGACGAAGGGGTTTCGTAGAATACCCTCCGCGTTCACCAGACCTCACACCACGACTTTTTTTTTTATGGGGATACTTAAAAGACAAAGTCTACGCTATAAAACCTGCAACAGTCGCTGAATTGAGAGCAGCCATTGAACGAGAATGCACACAAATACCAAACGAAATGTTTCGTGATGTTTGCGATTCCATTGCTTCGCGTTATCAGCAGTGCCTGGACCAGAACGGACGTCAGTTTGAAAACAGGCGTGACAAAACAATTAAATAATATCTGTAGATTCTATTACATTTTGAAAATGAAATGTATTTTAATAAACACTGCCTTTATAATTATTTAAAGTGTGTATACATTTTTTTGGGACCCCTGTATAATATATATATATATATATATATATATATATATATAGAGAGAGAGAGAGAGAGAGAGAGAGAGAGAGAGAGAGAGAGAGAGAGTTACAAGGAAAAGTACCTCAAAAGGCCTTGCGGCCCATACCGAGGAGGTACCAATGGCAACGGGTGCCAGGGAAAATTTCTACACCCTCAAATAGTGTGCAAGATTTGATCTAACCTTTTCTTGAACTAATCCACAGAGGAACTGTTCACAACTTCTGAAGGTAACCTGTTCCACGTGTGACAGATCTTGTACGTAAAGTAATTCCCACACATACTAGTCCTAAACCGTTTCAAATCCAACTTCCAACCATTGTTGCGAGTTGGGTTATCATTTAAACTACACATGCTTCTAAAATCGACATCTTTGAACCCGCGTCACGTAAGCGTCGATTGTAGCCCATATGACTAACGGAAGGGATTAACTTTGTGGCATTTTTCAGCCGGTTTTCAATCCACCTACCTACTTCTCCACCAATACCCAGCACGCGCACTTTAGCCATTTGCCGGCGGTGAGGTACCTTATCAAAAGCTTTCTAATCAATCGCCCTACTCTTATCATACTCACTCAACATGACGTGGAAAAACTCGAGCATGTTGGTGAGACGTGACCTATGCCGTCTAAACCCATGTTGGCGTCCCCAAGTAGCTTGTAGGAATCCAAATGGTCAACAATCCTACCCGCTATTATCCCCTCTAATTATTTACCTACAACTGAGGTGAAATGGTGTTATTTATAGAGGTTCCAAAGCCTCTCTTCCCACGCATGAGGTAGCAGTAGCGTCCTAATCGTAAGAGTAGAGAAAAAGACTTAATACTAAAAGTTTTTTTTTTTCTGCAGTCAGAGGAGAACATCATTAACCTAAGCTAAAAGGACAGAGTAGGGATGGGAAGGGGTCCTAGTAACCCACGGGACAGGTTTGTACAACAGACTTCACCCGCCCTCCCGAAAGAGAGAGAACCTAAAGGAATTGGCAGCCAATTTCTTTAGAATCCCACGACTCGGGACCGGAGGGCTGTCATACCCCAAATATAAAGTTTACTACGCGCGCGCAAGGTATTGCCATTTGAAAAAAAATGTTTCGCTTTTTTGTTAAAATAGGGTCATTTCACAAATGTTTATAGATGGTGCACAGTCTACAGATTACTCACAGTAAGTTAAAAGGGGGGAGGAGCTTCACGTAGCTCAGTGGTCTCGGTGTCGGACTCTAGGCGGTGAGATTCTGGGTTCGTTGCCTACTGCTGCCGCCTGAGTTGGGTTGAGCTGGCCACTCGCCCTGTTAACGCTCAGACTAAGGTGACGCTTGGGGCACATTTACTCCCGCGCTGTGGGGAAGAGTTCTCAATGTTGCTTTATCTTTTCCCTTAAAAGTGACGAAGAAGGTGTAAAGTAAGACCAAAATTTATTGATTATATACAACTGAAGCTGTATGAAATACCATAAAAAATTTAGATATACAGGGTGGCGCAAAAGTCGCGCATCATAGGAATTTTCAGTGTTAACTATAATATATATTTTTTTTCTTTTAGGTACGGGATGGTTGCGAAATCAACAATAGACGAGAGGGTGAGCTTGGTTTTAATGCATGGAATACCAGGTACTACAAATCAAACAGTCGCTACAGAATTCAAATTCTGTGCCGATTCATCGATTTGTAGTACTTGGTATTCCATACATTAAAACCAAGCTCACCCTCTCGTCTACTGTTGATTTCGCAGCCATCCCGTACCTAAAAGAAAAAAATAATATACAGTATTATAGTTAACAGTGAAAATTCCTATGATGCGCGACTTTTGCGCCACCCTGTATAATTGCAAATCACTCGTATTCTTTATAAATATAAGAGTCTTAAGATAAGATTGCGCACTTTTTGGTTGGGATATAAAGTCTATGTATAGTAAATACCTTGGCATCATACGAGAAATTAGTGTACTATTTGAGGTCCTCCTAGGAAGAAGTGGCTAAGCGGCAAAAGTAAAAAACGCCAGATGATGCGGTAAACTTTTTTACCAATTTGTGGATATTTTGTCGAAATATCTTCAAAAGTTCAAAATTTATTCCACAAATTGGTAAAAAATGTCTGCATTTTCTGGCGTTTTTTACTTTTGTCGCTTAGCCACTTCTTCCTTGGAGGGCCTCATTTAATACCTTTATACTGGAATTAAATTATTTATGTTAGCAGTAGTATGGGTGTAAAAAATTAAAAAGGTAAAAAATATAGATGAAGAACACGGAAATTTAGTCTCTAGGATTTCATGAAATTTTTATTTCAGTTTTTTTCAGAAAAGTGTTACATTTTTTATTGATCGAAGTTAGTCCAAAAGTTGAGTCCTGCGGACCAAAAAGATGTAACTGCGCAGTATTGAGGGTAATTTAATTTTTTGGTGTACGCGTTTGATTGTCTTGTGCCGAAATAATGTTGAATTTGGGAAAATAATATGTTATTTCGGATGATTTCCAGACTAGTATTATTGACAATTTGATACCCCCTCGATGGTGTAGTGGTTAGCGTCGCTGGCTACGAATCCATCGGCCCCGGGATCGAGACCCGGTGACGGCAGGCTACGCGCAGCAAAACCCAGTTCTTCATCCTTCCACACAAAAAGAAATTGGTCGATAGATAAATGGGTACCCTGGGTAGCCCAGTGGTTAAGACGCTGGGCTGCTGCTGGTGGGGCGTGGTTCGGATTCCACGTTAAACTGTAGGTCTAAGGTGGAGTGACAAGCTTGACCTTCGTCAGAATGAACAATTCGGGCGGAAGCAAATACCAAGGTTAACCAAACCAAGGTTATATGTATAAGAGACGATTCTTAGTTTGTAGATTTCTGCTTGATCGAAAATTTTAAATGGTGGAACATTTTATCCTGTACTGTAATTATGCTTGTTCATTTTATAAATTTTCATAATTATTCTTGTACGATCACCAGAGGCTGAATTAAATAGTGCCATGTACTTCCATAAGCTTTAATACCAATAATTCTCATAGTGAAATGTATACATTTTAGATCTTTGGGGTGTACCACACCTACTTTTGCGTTTATATATGCGACTTTGGCTGATTTGTTGCGTAGATCTTCAGTGTAGTCTTTAAAGTTTGAAGGACAGGATTTCGTTGAGAGTAATTCCCAAGGGTTTGGCCAACTCCATTTGTTTTATAGGAATTGAATTTATAATTTATATTTATATTTATTAATATTATACCACAAATGGACAGGAAATTCAGAGAAATTCTAAAACAAAAGAGTTAGGAGTTGTAATGACTAATGATGCGAAATTTGAAACTCAAAATAAGATAACAGTAAACAGATAAAAAATAATAACTGGACAGATACTGAGAACCTTTAAAAGAAGGAAGAGATAGGAATATAATGAATCCTCTATTGAAAAAACTGATCATACCCAAGTTGGAGTATTGCTGAGGCTTAACATCCCCATATAAAAAAGAGGACATTAGACAGCTGGAAGGGATTCAGAGAAGCTTCACAGCCAAGATCAAGGGGTGCAAAGAACTATGATAAATTACTGGGAAAGGTTACGCGAACTAGACCTATATTCACTGGAAAGGAGGAGAGAGATATACATCATTATTTACACTTGGAAAATAATGGAGAACCTAGTCCCTAATCTTACTCTGAACCCTATAACTCCCCAAACAGCAGTGGAAAGTAGAAAAGGAAGACTGTGTCGTGCTCCCAAATTAAAGGCTAGATAGGGAACATCCTTAACCCTGAAAAAAAATAGTTTTGTTGTGAGAATACCAAGACTGTTTAATCAGCTGCCCAAAGACCAAAGGAACACGAGTGGTGTTGGGGGTAGACATTTTCAAAAGAAGATTAGACGCCTGGCTCAGAACAATCCTCGATGAGCCGGGCGTACCCGGCTATGTGAGGTGGAGAGTACAAGAAACCGACTCTCTGCTTCACGAGGCCAACTCGAGAGGAGGGGCGACAAACTTGACCTTCGTGAAATGAGGAATCATCGCACGGGACATTTGAAAGGTTGAAAGGTATTTGTAATTTATATTTATTTATAATTTATATTTATTTATAATTTATATTTATTTATAATTTATACTTATTTATATTTATTTATAGTTTATACTTATTTATATTTATTTATAATTTATACTTATTTATATTTATTTATAATTTATATTTAATTTATAATTTATATTTAAAGGGTCATAATTTTCTTTTTGTAATGACTTTTTTTTTATTTATACGATAGTTTGTTGGAATAAGTCATAAATTCTTTGGAGTTCATTGTTGGAAACTGTTTGGAGCGTCAATAAGTCATTGAACTAATGAATGTCGTCAATGATCGATGGAAGTCATTTATGTAAAGAAAGAAGAGGATAGGCACCAGAATGCTCCCTTAAGGTACTCCTTCAAATAAGGAACTTCTCTGTGAAGCATGAGAATCACGCGCTATAGATTGGGTCCTGTTACACAAGTATGAGCGGAACGATTTTGATGGTAGTCCTCTAAAATAGTACGGTTTGAGTTGTTTTTAACGTATGTCATGAGATAGTGCGTCAAAAGGTTTAATCAGATGACGTAGGCCGATTAATTATTTAGGTTTTTGTCGTTCAGATTGCTGTAAAATTCTTCTAAAATAGCAGTTATTGCGTCATTGTCGTGTGTTTCTGTAAGACGCCTAATTGTTGTTTGTGTTTTAGTATAAATTTTATTATTTCAAAGTTTATGGAGGAGTGGAAGAACGGAGATGGATCTGTAGGGAAAGATATACCTCCTGATTTAAAAATTGGGCATCCTCTAGCCTTTTTAAAGAGTTTGGGAGGATACTACTTTGAATGGAGAGGTTAATCACTAATAAACTTTGCGTCTGGAGGCAATTACTTTCGCGCATTCTTTGTAAATTCTGTTTGGGATTGTATCAAACGCTTATTTTCAAATTTTTAATTGTCTTTTGGCTGTTATTAAATCGTATGTCTCGTAGATGACAAGAAGAAAGAGCGTGTTAGGGGAGACCTTAAGTATGTATCGAAGAAGCGACATATTAGACGCGAGTTTCTCTCTCACTTCAGTGAAAAATTCGTTGAGAATTTTTAAAATATTTGTTATGTTCGTCATGGGTTAATTATTAATTATTATTAATTACCTTTTTAGGGTTTAAAGGATTTTGTTTGCTTTTTATTACTAGGTTTGCTGATGAGGTTCCAGTATTGTCTGGGATCACACTTAGGTATACACTTCCAATTTATGTTTATAGTAATTTTCTTTGTTTTAATGAATTAAACTGGTTTCGATATTGAGTGTGTTTATTCTCCGTCAGGAAGTAAACCTTCCTTCACAGCTTCGTATATTTTAAAGTTTCGTTTAATGGGTGTCTTTAGATTTGGGGTCAAACAGGAATTATTTACTCTAATCGTAGCAATATATTTGTTAATGATGGGGCAAGGGGGAGATAAGGGGATAAGGAGAGGATTGTTGACACCAATAGACCAGGGAAGTACTCCGGGGGAGACGTTAAGCGGGAGATAGGGAGTGCTGAAACTCCGGTTTCTTCCGTCACTGTCCTCCTTAGCTGATCTTTTTCCGTGTCTCATCTAGTACAGTGTGTTCCTATTTTCATTAAACCTGTATTAAAATCTCTTTAAAGACTGATGTTTGATTAGATCTTGCACGGTGCTTATGTAGATATTTACGTTAAGAGATCTGTATGTTGCCATATGCGAGAGAGGTTGTGTCGAAAGTAAGATTTACCGCGCATGTTTCGGTGCGAGGAAAGATAAAAACTAGTGGTGTACTGGTTAATCGTCATTCTCATCGGCAGAATCGGCCAGTTTTGGGGCATCGTCATCGGCAGAATCGGCCAGTTTTGGGGCATCGTCATCGGCAGAATCGGCCAGTTTTGGGGCATCGTCATCGGCAGAATCGGCCAGTTTTGGGGCATCGTCATCGGCAGAATCGGCCAGTTTTGGGGCATCGTCATCGGCAGAATCGGCCAGTTTTGGGGCATCGTCATCGGCAGAATCGGCCAGTTTTGGGGCATCGTCATCGGCAGAATCGGCTAGTTTTGGGACATCGTCATCGGCAGAATCGGCGTTTTGGGGTATCGTCATCGGCCAAATTTAGCCGATTCTTTGAAATTTTACTTTTCATTACAAAACAAAATCTATATTTATAAAAAATTGAGCATACAAAAGACACTATTTATGATAATTTATACTTATTTCAAAATGTAATTATATAAAAATATTTTGCAATCAAGAAAAAGGGAAAGCTTAATAAGTTAAGTTGGCCATAAATTTAAATTTCTCTAACTGGCTAATCTTTAAATATTATAAACTATTTTAATCCCCTACTCTATATTAATAATAATTCCATATTAAGTTGTACTTTATAATTCATATATTAGGCCATCTTATTATGTTGACTTTATTTTAAGTATTTTTATAATTTTATTCACCCAAATTATATATTAATTTTTTGGATCACCTGAAGATCAGGGCCCCAGCCTTCTTTAATTAGCCTTATAAGGCTAACTAACGAAAATATCACGACCTAACCTAACCAATCGTTAGGTCAACTGTACGCCCTTGACAACTGGTTAGGTTAGGTCGTTATATATAGGCCCTGATCTTCAGGTGATCCAATTTTTTTTTATTCAAATTGCCCACCAGGACTTGAAATTTAATGAAAAATTTTCTCGTTGTTGACATTGTTCAAGAAAGGAAATAGGTTGAAGATAAGGAAAACAATTACTTTAAATATTGGTATTTAATTAATGAAACAAATAAAATTATTTTATTTTAGTGAGTAATAAAATTATTTAACAGCATTTTAGCTATGGTATATTATGAGTGACAAATTCTGATACTGTATATTGTGGACTGAGCTAAAGAAAGGAATTTAAACAAATTTGGGAGCAAGTGTAGTTTACGTCCCCCTGTGGTGCCTAGTGTAGTTTACGTTTCCCTACATTATCATAGTGTAGTTTACGTTCCCTAACTTTGTCCGCGTATACCTAATCAAATAAAACGTTAAAACTAACGAAAATATTACGACGACCTAACCAATCGTCAATATATATATAAATTGACGATTGGTTAGGTTAAGTCGTAATATTCTTTAGTTTTAACGTTTTTTTTTTATGGATTCATTTAAAAAATGTCTCCTAAAGATCCTAGTGTAGTTTGTGTCCACTTTTGCGTTAGGGGGACGTAAACTACACTTGCTCCCAAATTTTGAAATATGAAAATTGAATTTTTCAATTAGATTAGCAAAATTTATGAAGGGAATTGATTTTTTTAAAATACGTAAACCCTCGTCCAACGCGAATTTGCTTATACATGGAAAAATAAATGCGAACAATTATTTGCCGAAACCGAAAAATTTGATTATACACGGTCCGCCAAACACCTCCAATACAGTAGTACTGTACGCGTGTCACTGCGCGTTCTAGTGTTTTCTCCTACACTCCCGCGTGACCCCTCGCATCACCCTTTGTTTCAGTCCCGCTAACGCGTTAAGTTCTGTGAAGTTGTGTTGGATTGTTTTTGTCGTATTTTGCCGTTGTTGTGACAGCTTTATGGTACCAAACCGTAAAGCATCTGCAAGTGATAGTGAAGAGAAATTAAAGTCGTAAGGTTATGACATCAGCCGAAAAAATAAATATTCTAGATAAATTGCAGTGGTATGAGCATAACATCACTTGGCCGCGAGTATCACGTGAATGAGTCTACCATACGCACCATCCGAAAGAGTGAAGAAAAGATAGGTGCTATTTTCATTTAATATATTTTTATTTATCATATTTACTAAATATTATAATGTTTATTATTTTATTATGTTCTTATTTCATATACAATATACTCGTAGGTAGGGAAATTCATGTGTGAATAAAAAATCTACGTATAAATATTAATGGGAGACTTTACGCTGCCGCGTTCACGTATCTCCATTTATCCCGTAAGATATTAAGTTTGTCCAACGCGGATTAACTAACGCGCCATTCTCGAGAAACCTAACCCCCGCGTTGGACGAGGAAAATATCTACGGAGGAAGTTATCCGTATTTCACTTACTTTTTGTAAGATAAAAATAAATAATAAATAATTAATTAAATAGAGCCTCATGTTCAGGCAAAATGCTGTCTCTTTTTTTTGGTCTACTTTTGCGTCATAAAGTGCCTAATTTGCCTTTTCCCATTATTTTCTATTATTTTTCCCTTAGAGTCCCAAAATAAGCCTATCAGTTTCTGATTATATATAACAAACTGATCGTGCACAATATTATTTTATATTAAAACTTTTATGAAATTTAAATGCTTGTCATTATTGTGTAATGAACATTTTCCATACCTACTGTTTTGTTCACTATAATGACGTTGTAATATGTATATTTGTACGTGTATAATGGTATTATTCTACCTGGTGTGTTATTATAGGGTTGCCAGATGTCCGGTTTTCGACCGAAAAGTCCGGTTATACAGAATTTATCTAGTGTCGGTCAGAAGTACTGACCGGACTCCAAATGTCCGGTCATAGCAAAAATTCTTGAATCAGTTAAAATATATTGTAACCACAATATTCGTAGGAAAAACGCAGTTATATATTAGAGGCACAGAGGGAAATTTCGTGACAAGAATTTTTGAAGGCTCATGATGCTCATTTGAGGAAGTTTGGCCGACTAAACCTGGCAACACTGCCACAGCCACGAGGTAGTCAGCATCAGGGCTAGTCAAAGGTTTTGCCAGATCGAGCGATGTGACGTCATCAGTGGGTTCGGCTCGCCGATTTAACATTACGGCAATAGAAAAAACGACTGATTTTCTCTCCAATTTCTGTGAATATGCGAGTATTTATAATTAAAAAAATGTTTTACCTACAATTAGAATGTCTATCCTCAAAATGTAGACGAGTTTTTGCTCTATCCACGTAAATTATTTTAAATATCCTACAAAACATTTTAGTTGTTTTTGACGTATATAGATGGCAGTTTTGTCGAATATCCAGCGAATATTAACATGTGGAAAATTAAGCAGCCTAAAAGGGGGTTATCTTTACGACTACCCGCGTCCACCCTTACCTCAGGTTCGAAAAGGTATTGTTTAAATTAAACTTAGGGCTCACAAAACTTGGACGCTGTTAAATGTTTAAGCATATTCACTTAAAGGAAAATAATTCTTAAAGGAAGCTTAAACTCTTTATGTGGTAGATTTAACTTTTGTTTAATTTAGACTGAAGTTGGATACATTTAAATCAGTTTAGTTTAGACTGAAGTTGAGTAGGTTTAGTTCAGTTTAGTTTAGACTGAAGTTGAGTAGATTTATATCAGTATAATTTACTGATAAATAAGTTAGTCTTTACAAGCCTAACTATAAAGTATTGATTTAGGTTGCAACGTTATGCAATTGGTTGCTCCACAATATATACCGCTAGTCAGATTAGGCTCGTGAATAGCAATTAACTCGTTTCAAGCTAATAACCCCAGTCAACCTGTCGAAGGCTCAACTTGACGAACGTTAATGAAATTCCAAGTCAATCTAAATAGCTACCCCTGGATGGTTCTCCTCGTGTAAGACAATCCACAATGGCGTTCTCAAACACTTGGGTCAACGATTAACACCCGGTATAAAATATATGTGTAACAACGAATGAATAAAGAACTTAAAAGGAATTCTGGACCTTAACAGAATTCGCCTTATTAGAATCATTAGTGAATGATGGTAAATCCTGGCATTAGATTATAAATCGAAGTCAATCGAGATAATAACCGGCTAACATCACGGAATCAAACCGAATACATATTACCCGTATGAGAACTTGGAACGAACTGACATGGCGACTGACGCTTCTTTCGACGGCATCAAGATGCGTCAGAGCGCGCCAAAAGAGAAGTATCACATTATCGCCCAAAATTTCCAGAAGCTGGAAGGAATTGAGACTCAGTTCTCTGGCGGGCGTACGATTTTGGTTCTATTTTTAGTGATTGGTCGATATCTGTGAACGTTTTATATGCAGCCGATCAGCGCTGTTTTTATGAAATAATACAATATATATATATATATATATATATATATATATATATATATATATATATATATATATATTTTGGTGCTACTGTAGTATGCGGTCTACCTACGATTCGGCGGTCTACCTTTTAATTATAGCTTCTTATCTTGTTTACTAATTGTTTGTTTACATCCCATTGTCAATCGCCCTTGACGATTGGTTAGGTTTAGTCATGATATTTTCGTTAGTTTTAACGAAAATATCATGATTAAACCTAACCAATCGTAGGTAGACCGCATACTACAGTAGCACCTATATTTTTTTTTTAAGTTCGGGAAGAACCGATTCGCCTCTATGTAAAAGGGCATATCTCGGCGGAAAAACAAAGAAAAAGTGAGAGGAAAGACAGAGGAAAAAGAAAGGGTGGAGGGGACAGTCGAAGTGGAAAAGACCAAAGGATGACAAGGACTGCAGGGTCGAGCCCCATCATCCTTGGGTGCTAGGGCCGGGAGGGCGCACGTGAAACCTCCAGGAACAAGCACGTACAAACAAGCACAAAGAGCACTCAAGAGCACGAGCTCAGAACCCCCTTGCGGGGATATATATATATATATATATATATATATATATATATATATATATATATATATAAAGTTTGTCCAACGCGGATTTACCTAACGCGCCGTTCTCGAGAAACCTAACCCCCGCGTTGGACGAGGGTTTACTGTATAAGCAAAGAATCGGCATCGGCTAAATTTTGGAATCGGTACATCACTAATAAAAACGCGCTCTTAACTGTAATATATGAGAGAGAAAGAACATTAAATGAATTTAAATAAAAGAAAAACTTGACCTTAATTGTAGTATATAAAATAAACAGTAAATAAATTCAGTAAGTTTCGAACGATTCAGTACTTATTTTTGTCATTTTCGTGAGATTTTGCTGCACCCATAAGGGGCAAGGGGGCAAGGGGGCACCTTTGTCTCCCTTAGGAGTCTCCCGCAGCACCCTTCATGGTTAGAATTTCAAAACCCTTTCAATAAAATATATAATTTTTTCCAATAACTGAACGGCGTTTGGTCGGGAACACAAGCGCTGTGCCTCCCTTCCAATGCGTTACATACATTTATTATTAAAGTAATACAAAAAAATTAAAAAATTAAAAATTAAAAATTGAGAAATAAAAAGTAAATAAACTGAAAAAATCTTTCGTTCACAACGAAATAATAATAATAAAATAATAATAATAATAATAATAATAATAATAATAAAATATTTATTATTATTGGATTATTTATAAATTATTAATTGGAAAAGTGTTATCTAAGTTCATATTAAAGAGAACGTCTCAACGTTTCACCTTTCAAAAATTCCTAAAATTCACATCAAAAATTTGTTCACGTATGAAATATTTATAAAGACTCCACGATCACTAACGGATATATATATATATATATATATATATATATATACATATACCATTGCTTCCGGACCTATTTTAGTATACGTAACGTACACACTGAAGGATATACGTCGTTTTAAGGTGCCATATTTATGTATGGAAAGGTGCCTGGCTGTAAATATGGACCTTTTAAAGGGCCAAATAGGTTCGAGGCACTCATTAAGAGTGCCAAGGCTCGGAATAAAATATGCGAATGTCCGCCTCAAGTGACCGAAATTCGGGTTGAGGCAATAAGAAATGAGGGAAATAAGAAAAAAATGAGGGTAAGTGAGAGAAAATGAAAGTGAAATGAGAAAGCTCGAAGTAAAATGAGACGACAGGGGGAGAATGTTAAAAAAAAGGTGTATGAAAAGGAGAGAGGAATGTATAATGTAGATGCCATGAAATGCAAATCAGATAGATACATAGATAGATAGATAGATAGATAGATAGACAGAGAGATAAAAATACCATTGTAGAGGGAAAAAAAGGTGATAAATCATATTCTCTCACTTTTATATATTAGGGCCATTGGGGTCATTGCATAGGTTTCATGAAGGCGAGAGAATAAAGTGGAACCTGGTCAAACACTCGCTAAATTTTGACGGATTCTTTTTAAAGTCCGGGATGGCTCGTTGAGTCAAAATATTGATTTTTGATACTACAGTGTAAAAAATAAAATTTCCTTTTATTTACGTGGCACCTCATCTGCCACAAAATAATGTTGTTGTTATTTCCATATCAGAGGAAAACATTACATTTCCAAACTTACGCATCAGTCATCATCTTTTTTCCTTAAAAATGAAATTTAATTTACGTCATTAAAAGTTGGGATTTTAGGAAAAAGGTCGCTACAAAGCTCATGAAATATTCGTTATTTAAAAAGTGGAACGTGTAATCAAAGTGGCGTCGATTCAAAAGATTAAATGATGCTCGTCCAACATACGGCCCGCGGGCCAGAGTTCGGCCCGCCAAAGATTTGTATCAAGTTCGGCTGGCGGATACTAGAAATTCATTATTTAATGTCATATTTTATTTCAATACATTTTAATTTTAAAATAAAATTTAATCTAAAATGTTCACACCGGCCCTCATGAAAAAGGTTGGACTCCCCTGGGTTAAAGCGTATTTGCAGCTATATTTCGCCGACACAATTCATCAAATAATTTAGATATAAACTTTAATCGACATCCTTTTCCTTCACACGACATCTCTACCATCGACTCTTTGGAAGCAGAGGATAACTACGCATCATTTTTTTTATTTCAATTTTTATGTGTACATTTTTGATTTTTTCTATTTGTGAAAAGAGACGCGTCTCGGAAAAACAACGTATTGGTAATCATCGTAAAAAGCAAAGAAGGCGTAGCGTAAAGTGTTTTTTTTTTATTTAAAAAAATGTTTTTATTAATGTCGCATTTGTTAGATATTTACTGTCGGGATTCATGCATGATTATTTATTCAGAAATGTTGTACAATATTCAAAGTGGTAGACAGGTAGCTCCAAGTTTCTCTCTCTCTCTCTCTTTCACACACACACACACACATACACACATACTGTGTATAAGCGTGAACTCGCCTAGTTTTAATCAAGAAAGCAAAGAATGGTGGCAGCGTTATCACGAAGAGAAACATCATGATAGTGAACTAGGGAAAGGTGTACAGTATTGCAAAATGTGGTCATGGAGTCTTTGAAAATCGTGTTACACATTACATTTGGTCCAATATATTGAATAGATAATAGATAATAGATATATAATAATATATATACACTACTGTACATGTCATACCTTTAACTACGGTAAGAACAAAGAAGTTATACAAATTCTTTTAATTCATACTCGACGTTCATTTAATATGGAAATTTCAATGTCATTTTTAAGGTATAACTTTAACCTCGAGAAATAAAAAAAAAAAATAAAAAAAAAATACGAAACGGAATTAATTTCGGATCAAAATTAAAATAAATTTTTTTTTCAAAAGAAATTCTTTGGTCTGAGTTGAACTTCATTCAAAAAAATTACGTCTGTATAAACAAAAATATTCAATTGTCTTCGAATTTTTCGTATGAATAATTAATTACAAGACTTTAAGAAGAGAAACGAAACTAAAAAAACAAAAAGGAACAAGAAAAAACAAGAAAAAACAGAGTAAAAAACAAAGACAAGACGATAAGAGAGAGAAAAAAATAGTAAGAGAGTAAGAAATGACGAAGTTTCCCCATTTAAAATCTGAATAAATTAAAGCCGTTTTCTTTATTTCAATGATTTATAAAAGGGTATTTTGCAATTATTCCAAAACATTTCTCAACATTTCTGTCAGAAATGTTGAGAAATTTAAGGAGCTAAAAAGTGTTATATATATATATATATATATATATGAAATGAAATGAAATGAAAAGGTTTATTGGCAGACTATAGTCCACTTGACAAATATTAATACAATGCTAGTTCACATACTAAGGATAGAAATATATACAGTTGATTAGAAATTATACAGTAACGTCGTAGTGGAGCTACAGACAGACGTTTTCGTGCCAAGAATTCCATAGCTTAGAGTCCAGTGCTGTCCAACTTCTATAAAGCGCGGCCAAGATGTTGCCTATAATCATACACTGTTGGTTAATACGACTTAGGAACCCGCTGAATGTTGTTCTCCCTACTAGAAATGACAAAATAGGGAAGAAAATTCAGAAGTGAAATTTGGCAAAAGTCCATTCCGCGGGCCGCAAGTTGGACAACGCTGGCGTCTTGTTACTTCCGGGAAGCGCGGAACATTGCGGGTAGCAAACATTTGCGAAGCTGATCATCTCGGGGGTAATTTATGTAAGAGTCTAAAAGACCTGTTGTACAGCAAATTTAGGGTTCTGCCAGAAACTTTTTTATAATTCACCCAGAGTTGCTGTCCGTATATACGTATTACTGCAGAAAGTATGAAAGAGAGTGTCTTTAGCTTCACTCGTACAGAACCCAAAGTTCCTTATAGTCATATTCGCTTTAGCACAAAGGCTTCGAGATTGTTTTCTTATATCTGAGTTATCACTCAAGGAGCTGGTAATAGTTTGACCCAGATACTTATATATATACCAGATATATATATATATATATATATATGCAGGAACGAGGGGGCAAAGGCAAATGCCCTCAAAAAACGCCTACCCCCCAATGAAGGAAGAGGAGAGCCAAAATCAAGGTCCAAGGTTTTAGAAATGTCTGGACACTCTGCGTTTGAAAGATTGGAGGTCACAGACAGTGGGAAAGATGGACTGAAGAAGATTGTTCCAGAGTTGACCGGTTGAGTAGATAAAAGATTGAGAATACCGATTAACCCTCGCGTTAGAGAATTCGACAGAAAAGGAATGAGAATGCGTTGTAAGCCTGGTACTGCGTCCATAGTTGAGTTGGAGGCGAAAGTTTGAGCGAAGAGTTCAGCTTTATGAGGAGAAGAAACGGCAAATGAGTCTTCGAAATGGAAAAGAAGAGGGAAAGAAGAAGTAGTAAAGTTGTTCGAGAGGTTCTCGGCTAGGTGCTAGAAAGAGCGAGAAGAATTAGAATTGGGTAGGTTTTCACATTTTTATCGGACGAAGGAATATTTGGCGAGTCGAAGAACAGATTTTGCACGATTCCGGGCGGAAAGCTTCCTCTCTGTTGCGGATAGCATTAGAACAAGCAAAGTTAAACCAAGGTTTTGTTGCATTAGTAGTAAGAATAGAATATGGAATGTACGCCTCTATTCCCCGGCCTCGGAAGCAGTAATCATTCCACGGGAAATCGGAGAAGTACTGCCTAAGGTCCTCCCAATCAGTGGCGCCAAAGTACCAAAGGCATCTCCTCTTGGTAGAATCCATAGGTCGAGCTGGAGCGATAGGACGAGAAAAAGATACAAGATTGTGGTCGGAGGAGCCCAACGGAAAAAAAGTTTCGCAGAGTAAGAAGAAGGAGGAGAGGTGAGAAATAAACTCAGAATGTTGGTCCTAACTCCGAGGCAATCGGGGATATGAGTGGAGTGCCGTACAACCTGCTCTAGGTCATTTAGGATAGAAAAATTGTAAGCTATTTCACGAGGGATGTTAGTGAAATGGGACGAAAGCCAAAAGTGGTGGTGAACATTGAAATCTCCTAAAATGGAGATTTCAGCAAAGGGAGAGTGGGATAGAATGTATTCTACTCTGGAAGTGAGGTAGTCAAAGAGTTTCGGATAATCAGTAGAATTAGGAAAAAAGTAGGCAGAGCAGATGTATTTATTTTGAGATTGGCATGTTAGCAGTAGCCAGAAGATGTAGAATTCGAAGGATCAAGTTCGGGAATACGAGAGTAGGTGGTGAGGTTTAGAGGAGGAGAGGTGGTGTTCAGTAGATTGAAAATTTGTAGAAAGTCCAGGAATGTTGCAGAAGTTTAGGAAAATTGAATGGGCGGTAGCAGAACTACCTCCGTTTCCCGGGTCTGCGTTTGTGGTATCGGTAGTGGGGAAGCGAGAAGTGGAGAGATTTATGATCCCCTCCCCAGGGGACTCCGAGGCTCTTGAAGTCGATGCCATTTTTTTTTAAATTTTGAAAAAATTGTGTAGTACGTAAGATGCATGTATGGGTAGCGATAAATAGTGAGAGAAGTGTGTGTTTGAGAGCATGCTGGACTGGGTAAATGAGACACGGAAAAGAGATCAACTAAGGAGGTCAGTGACAGAAGAACCGGGAATTCCAGCATTCCCTGTCTTCTGCCTAACGTCTTCCCCAGAGTACTTCTGTGGTTGATTGATGTTTACAGTCTCCTCCTCCTCTTCATATATATATATATATATGAAAATTATTTCACGAAAGTAACACGTGAAAAATATTTATGATGAATAAAACCACGAATTAAAGGAAACACAAAATAGTGCTCAAGCGCTTTCGTCTAATGACATCCTCAGGAACACTGAGGTACATAAAAGGTTACAGCCTATATATAGGTTACAGAAAGAAAAAAAAAATAAATAAATAACATACATACATACATACATACATATATATATATATATATATATACACACACACATATATATATATATATATATATATATATATATATATATATGCAATAAACGGAGAAGTAAAATAAAAATTAAAAATTAATTATTAAAGAATTATCAGAAAGGCATACAGATTTGTAAGGAAAAATATCGATTTTTAGCACAAGATCAAATGAATTATAAAAATACAAATTTATACTGGAAATCTACACGGGTTTTAACACTCAGCCTTTTATGGTAAAGTTTCGATATATATAAAAATAAAATGAAAATTAAAAGTTAATAAAGTAGCATACAAGTTTACCAAAGATTTAGCGTTCTACATTTCTTATCTAAATCTGTTTTGAAGGAATTCAAACAACAGGATCGAGTTGAAAAAGACCTTTGCTTATGTTGAAGTTATTTGAAAGTTGGATAATGGCAGACTCAAGAATATTTCTATTAACAATGTTGCTAGAGTGGAATAAAACTGAAGCATTATTCCAATCAATACAGTGGGATAACTCTGACAAATGGACAAAAAGGGCACTGGACAACTGTCCTGTTCTAACGGAATATTGATGCTGTTTTATACGTGTGTGCAAATCCTTTCCCGTCTGACCTATGCAAAAGGAATCACATTGTTTACACCCAATTTTATAGATAATGCCTGAATTATTGGTAGGGCTATTTTTTACTATGATATTTTTCACAATATTGTTATATGAAAATACTACATTAATATCCAAAAGTTTAAGTACATTAGCAATGCCTAAAAAGCCCGGGAAAAATGGAAGTACTAAAATATTTTTTGACAAAGTACGAGTGTTATTATTGACACGATAGAAAGTTCGTTTTGCCTTGTTGAGACAAGATTCCATAAACGCAGATGGATAACACAGACCACTTCCAATACCGTTGATTTTTTCCAATTCGGCATCGATGTATTCCGGACTGGCGATCCTAAGGGCGCGGAGAAACATTGATGAAAATATGGCCTTCTTAGTGGGGGTGTCATGTCCCGAGTAAAAGTGTACGTAGGACAAATTGTTTGTTGTTTTCGGATAGATACTAAACTTAAAACCTGGGCTTTCCCTATGTACGCGCACATCTAAAAATGGGATTGAATTGTCTTGTTCCACTTCTAAAGTAAACTTAATGGAGGGGACTTGATCATTTAACTGAAGGAGGAAGTTATCCAGGTCACGATTCATGGGCCAGATACACAAAATATCGTCGACGTACCGCAACCAAGGGATGCCAACCCCCAGGATTCTCGGAATGTAAGTAATTTCGAAAAACTCCATATAAATATTGGAGAGGAGGGGCGATAAGGGGTTGCCCATGGCCATCCCAAAAACTTGTTGATAATACTCGTTATTGAAAGTGAATTTACAGTCTTTGATGCAAAGCTTAATAAGTTCCAAAACAATGTGTGAAGGTAGTGGCAGGTCATACTTATGCAATTCTTGGGAGAGAAAGTCAAGCATATCGTCAATCGGCACTTTTGTAAACAATAAACAAACGTCAAAACTGATCAATCTATCGTCAGTTTCAGTACGCGCATTATTCAATTTTTCAGTAAGATCCATGGAATTTTTTACATGTGAATCAGAGATCTATCGGAAAACAACAAACAATTTGTCCTACGTACACTTTTACTCGGGACATGACACCCCCACTAAGAAGGCCATATTTTCATCAATGTTTCTCCGCGCCCTTAGGATCGCCAGTCCGGAATACATCGATGCCGAATTGGAAAAAATCAACGGTATTGGAAGTGGTCTGTGTTATCCATCTGCGTTTATGGAATCTTGTCTCAACAAGGCAAAACGAACTTTCTATCGTGTCAATAATAACACTCGTACTTTGTCAAAAAATATTTTAGTACTTCCATTTTTCCCGGGCTTTTTAGGCATTGCTAATGTACTTAAACTTTTGGATATTAATGTAGTATTTTCATATAACAATATTGTGAAAAATATCATAGTAAAAAATAGCCCTACCAATAATTCAGGCATTATCTATAAAATTGGGTGTAAACAATGTGATTCCTTTTACATAGGTCAGACGGGAAAGGATTTGCACACACGTATAAAACAGCATCAATATTCCGTTAGAACAGGACAGTTGTCCAGTGCCCTTTTTGTCCATTTGTCAGAGTTATCCCACTGTATTGATTGGAATAATGCTTCAGTTTTATTCCACTCTAGCAACATTGTTAATAGAAATATTCTTGAGTCTGCCATTATCCAACTTTCAAATAACTTCAACATAAGCAAAGGTCTTTTTCAACTCGATCCTGTTGTTTTGAATTCCTTCAAAACAGATTTAGATAAGAAGTGTAGAACGCTAAATCTTTGGTAAACTTGTATGCTACTTTATTAACTTTTAACTTTCATTTTATTTTATATATATCGAAACTTGACCATAAAAGGCTGAGTGTTAAAACCCGGGCAGATTTCCAGTATAAATTTGTATTTTTATAATTCATTTGATCTTGTGCTAAAAATCGATATTTTCCTTACAAATCTGTATGCCTTTCTGATAATCCTTTAATAATTAATTTTTAATTTTTATTTTTACTTCTCCGTTTATTGCATATATATATTATATATATATATATATATATATATATTATATATATACAGGGCGTCCCAAAAAAATGTATACACACTTTAACAGCTGATAGCTCAATTGATGTTTCTTTCTTTCCAAGTTAAACCCATTAGAATTAATAATGGCAGTCAGACTAAGCTTTGAACAAAGGAAATTCATTCTAAAATGCTACTGGAAGTGTGAAAACGCAGTTGAAGTGCAAAGACAGTTTAGGAGGGAGTTTCAAACAGATCCACAACGCGACTTACCATCACTCGAATTAGAGATAAGTTTGAAGCCGATGGAACTGTTCAGAATGTCCACAAGAAGCGTTCCGGAAGACCACGGACATCGACAAGCCCCACAAAGCAAGAAAGAGTACTGGAAACGTATCACCAAAGTCCAAGAAAATCTGTGCGGCAAGCGAGTCGTGAGGTAGGAATTTCAGAATCGTCTGTCCAACGCATTTTGAAGCGCTGTCAATGGAAAAGTTACATTCCAAGATTAGTCCATGCTATTAATGAAGATGATCCGGACCGAAGAGTGGAGTATTGCGAGTGGTACTTGGTACGATGTGGATGTGGATTGGACGAAGGGGTTTCGTAGAATACCCTCCGCGTTCACCAGACCTCACACCACTAGACTATTTTTTATGGGGATACTTAAAAGACAAAGTCTACGCTATAAAACCTGCAACAGTCGCTGAATTGAGAGCAGCCATTGAACGAGAATGCACACAAATACCAAACGAAATGTTTCGTGATGTTTGCGATTCCATTGCTTCGCGTTATCAGCAGTGCCTGGACCAGAACGGACGTCAGTTTGAAAACAGGCGTTGACAAAACAATTAAATAATGTCTGTAGATTCTATTACATTTTGAAAATGAAATGTATTTTAATAAACACTACCTTTATAATTATTTAAAGTGTGTATACATTTTTTTGGGACGCCCTGTGTATATATATATATATATATATATATATATATATATATATATATATATATATATATATGTATGTATGTATGTATGTATGTATGTATGTATTTATTTTTTTTTTTTCTTTCTGTAACCTATATATAGGCTGTAACCTTTTATGTACTTCAGTGTTCCTGAGGATGTCATTAGACGAAAGCGCTTGAGCACTATTTTGTGTTTCCTTTCCTTCGTGGTTTTATTCATCGCGAAGGTGTCGTAATTGCAAGCAATTTGAAGGTTCTATCCTTAAATGCTCGTAGCCTACGAAATAAAATAAACGATTTTTTTTCCTTAATTGCTTGTAAAGACTGATTTAATTGCGATAAATGAATCGTGGCTTAGCACTGAAACACGTGACTTTGTAGGGGAATATCAAATTAAAGGTTATAGACTTTTTGTTAAAAACAGAATAGGTAGGCGAGGAGGCGGTGTTATGTTGTATATCAAAGATAATATTGCGAACGTTATAGAAGTAAAGCACTCAATTCCAGAACCGATAGATTCGACTATAGCAGAACTTAATTTGAACGATTTCAAACTTCTTGTTGCGGTTATATATAGGCCCCCAAATCAAACAGCTGATACGGACGAAGCGTTATATCGTGAACTAAAGAGAATAATCGGTAGTGAGCAGGCTTTAGTTATGGGTGACTTTAATTGCGCCAACGTGAATTACGATACAATGCAGGGAGACGCGGAAGGTAATCGTTTAGTTAATTTTCTCGAGGATAGCTTTCTTATTCAAAAGGTTGGGGAACCTACGAGGTTGGACAGTATTTTAGATTTAGTAATAACTACGGATGATAGGCTAATTACTGATCTTCAAATAATAGAACCGTTGGGGAATAGCGATCACAATATGGTAGAGTTTGTCCTCTCAGTAAGTCACTCGAAACCAACTAACTCGACTAAAATTCCTAACTTCCAGCACGCAGACTTTTGTAAATTTCGAGATAAATTGTCACATGTCAATTGGGAAAACGTGATTCGGAACTCCAACGCAAAACTAATGTGGGAATCGTTCGAAACAGTATTTAGGACTATAAATGAGGAATGTGTACCGTACAAAATTAAGCGTGCGAAAGTAAACAACAAGCCCTTGTGGTTTACTTCTAAAGTAGGAGACATTATAAAGAGTAGAGATAGAGCTTATAGGCAACATAAGTGCGATAAAAACAATTTGTTGTTCCGAAACAACTCCATATCTCTGAGGCGTGAAGCGAAAAGTGTAATAAAAAAGTCCAAGCGCGAATTTGAAATCTCCATAGCTCGTGACGGTAAAGAAAACCCCAAGCGATTCTTTCAATACGTCAATAATAGAAATCCAGTAAAAAGTGTCTTGGGTCCATTGAAAAATGTAAACAGAGATCTAGTTTCTGAAAACAAGGAAATGGCTACCTTGCTAAACGAATTTTTTACGTCAGTTTTTACTATAGAAGATGTAACGAATATCCCTTCGGTCATAGACATAATACCTTTTGATAATGGTAATATTTTGGATAATATTTTCGTTAGTGAAGGGGAGGTAATGCGCTATATTGATAAAATGAAAACGCGTAAATCACCGGGTCCGGATTCCATATATCCCATACAACTAAAAGAATTAAAAGATAGCATTGTTGTGCCGCTAACAAAGATTTTTAATGCGTCTATTTCTGAGGGGTGCATACCAGATAAAAAGTTGTTTGTTTAATACTTGATATTTTTATGTTTCAGATAAATAGAAATAATTTGCATTTGCTTTAATTATAATTTGAATTATTATAAATTACATACAATTTGATTTTACTTCTGAATATAAACTAGGACTACTAGAAGCAAGTCCTCAAATGCAGCCTTTGGATATCCTACGGAATTCCCAGCAGCCATGACTCCTTCAAAAGCAGATGCTGTGAGACACTACCTTTTTGTGCGCCATCGTGAAGAAGCTAAATCAAAAGGATCAGCAACTGCTAATGATTGTTACAGGGTTGTTGTAAAAGATATTGAAGACATTTGGATGAAATTTTCTTTTCCTACGATTAACATCAAAGGTATCTATCTTAAAGTCAGTCGACTAATAGAAGAAGCCTCAAAATTGAACAAGGTGCCGTTACATCGAAGAAATGAAAGTTTTGCCTTAAAAGTAGCTCAGTATGATGAAATGTTTGACATATCTTCTTGTGAATGCTATGATAAGGGAATTGATAGGAAATCTCGCGGGTGTAAGGATAAAATACCAATGGCAGAATGGGAGTCTTTTGTCGGTCAAAAACAAAGAAAAAATCAGTTAGGACCAATTGATCGCATAGCTAGTTCAACAAAGAAGAGATCTTTAGCAAGAGCCCAAGAAGTACAAAACCGTCAACTAAAAGCACAAGAAGAAATGACTGAAGCCACCAATGTTTTACCATCTGAATTTATAGAAAATACCGAAGAAGACATGGATGTAGATTCAAAGAGTCAGGTTGTAGATTATGAGGCCGATTTAGAATTGACTGAGAATATTCAGAACAGGCACTCCTATAAAAACCTAGCATTAACAGCAGATCGTTATCGTGTAAGTTGTAGAGCTGCAGCTGCAATAATCAATGCAGCTTTAAAAGATATGGGGATCCTTACCCACACCAACATGCTTGACAGAAAGAAATTAGAAAGAAAAAGAAATAGCATGGGTGAAACAAATACTTTTAGGTCTAAATCCGAAAATCTGAAGATAGAATGCCTTGGATTTGATAGAAGGAAAGATAACACATTAACTAAAAGTGGAAAGATAAAAGAACAACACTATGTTATTGTGAAAGAACCTGGAAGCATCTATGTAGACCATGTCACACCAGATAATGGAACTGCTCACTGCATAGCAGAAGAGTTGATAACTATTATAACTACAGACTCGAACAGCACAGATACTATCAAAGCTTTACTGTGTGATGGTACTCCTGTAAATACAGGAAAAATTGGTGGAGCCATAAAACTGGTTGAAATTCATCTTAACAGACTAGTGCTGTGGTTGGTGTGCCTCTTGCATTTGAAAGAGCTGACTTTTATGCACGTCTACAAAGCCATTGATGGTAAAACAACAGGTCCAAATACTTTTGTGGGTTCATTTAGGAATAAACAAAACAGATTTAACAAAATTTGAGGTAGTCAAATATTCTCGTGTAAAGGGAAACATTAAAGAAATAACAGCAAATGTTGTGAAGGAGCTAAGCAGTGATCAAAGATATCTCTATGATGTGTCTGGCAGTGCAAACTGGAGACATCTCTCAAGATTTGTCCACTCGATCCCCAGGTACACTTCATCATGCTCGCTGGCTAACTCTAGCCAACAGGGTCCTTCGATTATACAGTATATCTCAACGCCAAATCCCGATAAAAACCTTCAAGATATAGTCAAGATTACTGCTGTTCTATGCTCCAGGGTGGTTTGGATAAAATCTCATCCTAATGCAACTGATGGTGCATATAACTTTTGGCATTTAATGTGCTTGCTTCGAAATTTAGATGAACAACATTGATGAATCATAGAACCAGTATTAAAGAATAACGCCTACTTTGCCCACCCAGAAAATATACTCATATCAATGATAACTGACAAGAGACTAGAAATTAGGGAGCAAACTGTTTAGAAAATCATCCTTTCAAGAACAGGATTTTCAGGTACCAGAAACTTTGAGTTGCCTCGAACCCTCAATTTCCAATCTACTGACTACACCGAGATGATCGATTGGCAAAAAGAGATCATTACTCCACCGCTGCTGAACAATTTTAGCGACAATGAGCTACTACAGGCTCGATGTAAGCCACTGGAGATAGCTTCTTTTCCATGCCACAGTCAAAGTGTGGAAAGGGCAGTGAACCTAGTAACAAAGGCATGTCGGGAAAGAATAGGATATGACAACCGTCAAAAGTTTATCTTAAACGCATTAGAATCAAGGCAAAAACTGCCCAAGTTTGAATGGAAGGCCCAATGGAATGAGTAAGACACATATGAAATAAAATTTCCTTATGATATTGAAAAATTCTTCCCTTTTGATGTGATGAGGAACAATGAAAAAGTGAATTGAATTTTAGTACATTTATTATGCCTCTATTGTTTTCTTCTGAACATATTGTTGTACTTAATTAATTTTCCTAATAGTGTACATTATTAAATAAAATATACGTTAGTAAAGATTTATGTCATCAAAAAACCTGAATGTAGAGTAAGTCTCATATAAATGGAATATTCTTCAATATAGGTCAAAAAGTGAAAAATTGTGCCAGGGGTAGGAGGCTTTAAACAGCGAAAATAATTTATGAGGGGGTTCCTGTGTTCCGCTCAAACCCCTCACAATATGTACCTTTTCAATATAAAATTTCGACCCGGCCTAATTCACACCCTCACGTAGCAGGGAAATCAGCTTCTTGAACGTTACCTTTCTTATTTCTCATAATTTCTTAATGTGGAGTCGCGATGAAGGTGGTATTTCTCGGCAAAGGATGATACTACAAAAAAGTTTAGGAACTGGTTTTTGATGGTAAAAGAACAAGTGTTCTATTGGCCATTTATATCACGTAACTCGTTACTTCCCCAAAAACTCCAAAATTGGTTGAGTTGATTTAGATAATTCACTCTCTGAATTGTTTATCTCGCGACTAATGACTGAAAAGCTACGTCGTAGCGAGTGTCGTAGTACCGCTTCCCGTTGATCAGCGAAGGTAAGCGACATTGGGTTTGGATAGTAGTTGGATGGGAGACCGTCCTCCGCGTCCAGCTTATGTAGCGACCCGTGGTTCGGATCCCACGTGAAGCTGTAGTAGCTCCCCTCCATCGTATGACCTTAGATGTTGCGAAGAGGTCGGGGGTGGAGCGGGGCCGGATTAACCAATAAGCTGAAGTAGGCTATAACCTACCAGGCCACAAATGTACCAGGCCACTTTTTCGGAACACATCCTGCACATGCCAGCAAAAAAACGAAAAGGTGTTTGAAACACCTTTTCGGACGTTTTTTATTCACATTGGGCAATCCCTTCCCCTTTTATGTTTTATATAATCTTTTGAACCAAAGTATATCCAAAGGGTTTGTCTCGCATGTACAGACTACAGTAGTAAATTTGTTCGTTTCATTGTCTTTTCTTGAACAATACTATGTTGTGAACGAGTGCTGTAGCTGCCAATACTGAGTGTACATACCATAGGTTATTTTGTAGAATTACCAAACCTGAATGTCTAGGCAGATGTTAGCGTGAGCCTAGACATGACAGGCCACTTTTACGATTAGCCTACCATGCCTACTAGAGCTTAATCCGGCCCTGGGGTGGAGTTAAACAACTCCATCAAATACAAACTAATGAATAGAGTTTGAATTTTAACGTAATCTGTCGTCAGTCCTTTGTCTTTTAATTGAAGAGTTTATTGTTCTTTAAACCGATTCTGAATCCAGTAAAAATGCACTCCTAATCTATATCCAAATCGGGATAGATCCTAAACGCTCGTACCCTCTCCAGCATGCCCAGCTTATCTTTGACTTTTGTGTCCCTTCTC
Organism: Bathynomus jamesi; assembly: GCA_023014485.1. Classification (NCBI taxonomy): domain Eukaryota; kingdom Metazoa; phylum Arthropoda; class Malacostraca; order Isopoda; family Cirolanidae; genus Bathynomus; species Bathynomus jamesi. Next base: position 50,813 of record JAJOZX010012479.1, read on the forward strand.
AGGGTCGGAGGATTTGACGAAGGTGGGAAAGGAATTCCCGAAGACCTGATTTTCTTTTACGAGCACATCCGTCTTGGAAGGAAAATCGTCCGTGCGAACGAGGAACTACTCATTTACCGTTATCACCACGAAGCTGCCACTTTCTCCATTCACGAGTAAAGTTTATGTTTTGAATCAGTTATTGGGCGCACGTTTGATTGAGCCCGACCATCACACACACACACACACACACACACACACACACACACACTTGCTTTTCTCATCGATCAGCGAAGTTAAGCGACATTGGGTTTGGAGAGCAGTTAGATGGGGAACCGTCTTTCGGGTCCAGATGATGTAGTGACCTTTATATGGTTATGATCCAGGGCAAAGCTGTAGTAGGTCCCCTCTATCATATAACCTTAGTAGATGTTGCGAAGGGGGTTAAACCACCCCATAAACTCTTCTTTAAATCTTTACCGTTCTCTGTCTCCACAGAGAGACGATATGGAGACTTCGCGTCAAAGAGATTGAGGAGAGAGTAATATGGAAGTGGTCCCACTTTACGATTTGGAACGGGGGAAAGCAGGGACGAAAACTGTTCAGATCTCTTCGGAAAGAAAATCAGAGAAAAGTTGTGTGTTTTTGCGACGTGGATAAGAACAAAATTGGATCATTTTATACTTACGAAGAGACGGCGGAAAAACCGAAACCCAAAATCCCGATAATCCATTTCGAGGAAGCGAAACCACCAATAATAATATGCATGAAAAAGGTACGTGATAATTTTAATAAGTCACGTCTTGGGAACGTGAATCGGGGTTTACTGGGGCTTCTTCCTCAGGAGTGACTGTTGCAGAGTCGTGAGGACAAGGACAGCATTCACTTCTCGTGTACCCGGCGAGAACAAGGTTAAACCGTGGTTGCCGGCGTAGTTTGAAAGCTTTAAATTACCACGTTTCTCTGGTTTTCTCTCGAACAGTATAACGGGTCTCTATATCTGATAGTTCTTTTACCCTCGACAGGACCTAACGGGTGGTGCATTCGAGGAGAATTTGGCTTCTTTACATTTAATGGAAGGGAAAGATTACCATCATTTTAACTGACTGAGGATATACCAATCTCTGAACAAACTCAACAGATTGTATATATGGTAAGATACATTCTCAGGAGTACATAATGAATTCCGTTTTCACAGGTTTATTAATTAGTTACCTCCTAGTTACTCCATCTGGCTGTTACTGTTGACTTAGTACTTGGTTCCATTTTTATCAGTTCATGTTTAGTAGTACTAACAAGCGTCATATTCATCCCTTTCCGAGTGTTCTGGAGTTGGCCCCAGAAATGAAGAGGGTTATGGTGTGCTTTCTCTTTTTATCTCATCCCGATAATAATAATAGACCCTGTACTTGATGTAGGAAGAGCGGAAGTTCTCCCATAGAATTTCGTGTTTTGGTCTTGGAGGATGTGAATAGCCTTACTGGCTGAGTTCTTCCATATAAATATTTAAACAATCAATCAATCAGTACATAAACGGACTGACTTGAAATAACGTTTTGCGAAATAGGAAATTGTTGCCAAAGTCAAGAGATTTTTTTTACGTTTTTAATACCGGAGATTGTTAACAAGACCTCTTTCAAAATTCAAGTAAATATTCCTTTTGTTGAAGTTTCTCATTGTTTTTTCCACGTGCGACTTCACGCAAGTTATTCAATTAATTTCTATCCGTGTATTAAAAAAAATAACGTCAAAAAACTGATTTTTATGTGGGAACCCCAACCACCCCCCATTTTTTGGAATCACTCCCAATACGGGGTTAAAATCGCACGTTTCGACTTCACTCATGGACAGATACGCCGAATTTCAATAAACTTTGGATTATTAACCTTTTCCCCGTTTTTGCTACTTGAGAACTACTCAGGATTGGAACAAAAATTCATCACAATTTCTTTAAAAACAAAATTTATTTCACGTTCATTGTTCACGCGAGTTCTGGTGCCTTTAGGTGAGTCCTCGTCATAATAATTTAGTTTTCTAGAGAATTTCTTGTATATAGCACGCTCCATGGAATTTTTGTTTCTCATGCAGGGAGAGACCAAGGCCGAATGCCCGCGAGAATGCCTCACCATAGAAGGAAAAGGAGAGAGTGGAAATGAAGATCTCCGAGACTTAAAAAAAGGAGAGCAAGCAGCAGCAGTACCAGACTATTGACACATTCTCATTCCTTTTCTGTCCAACTCTCTAACGCGAAGGTTAATCGGTATTTTCAATCTTTCATCTACTCAACCTGTCAACTCTGAAACAACCTTCCTCAATTTACGATCTTTTCCCTTGTCTATGATTCCCAATCTTTCAAACGCAGTGTTTAGACATCTCGAAAACTCTGGACCTTGATTTTGGTTCTCTTTCTCCTGATGGGGAACATTTTTATGGGCGTTCGCGTTTGCCCCTTCCTCCTGCATAAAAAAAACCTTCCTGGCTTTTAGTACAGGGTGAATCAGTTAAAAAAAACCTTCCTGGCTTTTAGTACAGGGTGAATCAGTTAAAAAAAACCTTCCTGGCTTTTAGTACAGGGTGAATCAGTTAAAAAAAAAGTCAGAGGTGCTACACTTTTCTTTCGTTGAAGAACTAAATCACATCGAGGAAGACCACCATAGTGAACTTTATTTTATAACATACATACATACATACATACATACATACATTATCAAAATCTCATTTCCCAACGAATTGAGGCGAAAAGGCAAGAACAACCCGGGTGTAAAATACAGAAGATAATGAGGAGGAGAAAAGGTAGAAACAGAAGCGTACTCATCAATTCACCCCCGACATGGCAAAATTCCACACCTCCAGCGACGCTTCATGTAAATGCTAAAACATTTACGGGAGGAGATTGTGGACACCAATCTACCAGGGAAGTACTCCTGGGGGGACGTTAGACGGAAGATAGGGAGTGCTGGAACTCCCGTTTCTCCTGTCACTGTCCTCCTTAGCTGATCTTTTTCCGTGTCTCATCTACCCTGTGAGCAGTTCAGCATGCTCTCAAACACACACACACACACACACATTCTCTCCCTATTCCTCACTACATACAGATGCATCTTACACACTACATAATCTTTTCAAAATTAAAAAAAATAAAAATGGCTTCAACTTCAAGAGCCTCGGAGTTCCCTGGGGAGGGTACCATAAATGTCCCCACTTCTGGTTCCCCCGCTGCCGATACCGAGAACGCGGACCCGGGCAACGGGGCTAGATCTGCTGCCGCCCATTCGAGATGTTCTGGACCTCTCTCTGATTCACTTATCATAAACTTCTGCAACATTCGTGGCTTTTTCTCAAATTTTCAATCTGTTGAACACCACCTTTCCTCCTCTAAACCTCATCTCCTTTTCCTCAATGAAACTCGGGTGTCTGGGACGACTGACAGCAACCCCTCTTCTGTACCCTCTTACTTTCTCTATACTCCATTTCAATCCAAAGGTGGATGTTGCGTATATGTACGCAATGACCTAACTTATTCTCGTATTCCCGAACTTGAATCTTCCGAATTCTATACCCTCTGGCTATGGCTTACATGCCAATCTTAAACTAAATGCATCTGCGTTGTTTACCTTTCTCCTAATTCTACTGACTATCTAAAATTCTTTGACTACCTCACTTCCAAAGTGGAATACATTCTTTCCCGCTCTCCCTTTGCTGAAATCTCCATTTTAGGAGATTTCAATGTTCACCACCACCTTTGGCTTTCCTCCCATTTCACTGACATCCCTGGTGTACTAGCTTACAACTTTTCTATCCTAAATGACTAGAGCAGATTGTACAGCACCCGACTCGTATCCCCGATCGCCTTAGAGATAGGACCAACATTCTGGATTTATTTCTTACCTCTCATCCCTCTTCTTGCTCTGTGAAACTTTTCTCTCCATTGGGCTCCTCCGATCACAATCTTATATCTGTTTCCTGTCCTATCACTCCAATTCGGCCTTTGGATCATTCCAAGAGGAGGCGCCTTCGGTACTTCGGCGCTGCTGATTCGGAGGCCCTAAGGCAGTACTTCTGTGATTTCCTATGGAGTGATTACTGCTTCCGTGGCCGGGGCCCTTGTGCAGAGCGCATCACAGAGGTGATTCTCTTGGGCAATGAGACGTACATTCCATATTCTACTCCTACCACTAATGCAAAAAGAACCTTGTTTAACTTTACTTGTTCTAATGCTATCCGCAACAGAGAGGAGTCTTTCAGAAGGTACCGTCGCCATCCAACTCATGATTCTCACTCAGCTTATATTTCTACCCGGAATCGTGCAAAATCTGTTCTTCGAATCGCCAAAAATTCCTTCATCCGACAAAAATGTGAAAATCTGTCCAATTCTAATTCTTCTCGTTCTTTCTGGCATCTAGCTAAGAACCTCTTCAACAACTTTACTTCCTCTTCTTTCTATCCTCTTTTCCATTCCGATGGCACAGTTGCTGTCTCTTCTCCTGACAAAGCTGAACTCTTCGCTCAGACTTTCGCTTACAGTTCAACCCTGGACGATTTTGGTGCTGTTCCTCCATCTCCCCCCCACCTCTGACTTTATTATGCCTGAAATTAGAATCTCTTCTAAAGATGTTTTTTCTGACCTATCTGGGCTCAACTCTAGGAAGGCGTATGGTGCTGATGGTGTCCCTCCTGTTGTTCTTAAGAACTGTGCTTCTGTGCTGACACCCTGCCTAGGCAAACTCTTTCGTCTTTGTCTCTTATTTGGTACTTTTCCTTCCTGCTGGAAGTTTGCTTTCATTCAGCCTATCCCAAAGAAGGGTGACTGCTCTCAACCCTTCAATTATTGTCCAATTCCTTTGATTTCTTGCCTTTCCAAAGTTTTTGAACCTATCCTTAAGAGGAAGATTCTTAAACACCTTTCTTCTCACAATCTTATTTCAGATCGTCAGTATGGATTCCGGAAGGGAAGTTCTACTGGCCATCTTCTTGCGGCGTTTTGCTGTACATTCGTAATTCCCTTAGTGCTATCGAGGTTAAGATAGATTTTCCGGCAGCAATTAATGCGTTGAAGTTAGGGCGCGTAGTATTAGTTTTAATTTTGTTGTTGTTTATAGACCTCCCGTTCAACCCCTCGATACCGATACTAGATTTTACTCACTTCTTGGTAACTTTATTGACAATCGGAATAGTATAATTGTCGGAGACTTTAACTGCCCTAATGTTAATTATGAGACTTTTACTGGTAATGAGGAGGGTTTGAGATTGATTGAGTTCATGGAAGATAATTTTTTACGACAGATGGTTACCGAACCAACGCGCGGTGACAATATTTTAGATTTGGTGATGATGAACGGCGAAAATATAGTCGAAGGTTTAGAAGTAGGCGAGAGTTTAGGATGTAGTGATCATCAAATTCTTAGGTTTAAGTTATTGATAGAAAACACTAAGGATAGTAACGTAATAGAAGTCCCTGATTTTCGTAGGCCAATTTTGATAGTTTTGCGGATAGGATGAGAGTAGTGGACTGGGATAACTTATTTATGGGTAATGACACAAATTTGCATTGGGAGGCGTTTAAAGAAAGTTTTATGAATATTGAAAGGCAGTTTATTTCTCGTAGGCCCAAGCGCGCTAGAAATCATGGTAGGCCCAAGTGGTGGACTAGGGAAATAGGCGAGTTCATAAACGAGCGTAACAAAGCGTATAGACTTAATAAGCGCAATGACACGGCAGCGAACTTTAATAGATATATCGAGCTTAGACGTCAGGTTAAAAGATCAGTTAGGAATGCTAAGCGTAATTTAGAGATACTTATAGCTGCGGATAGTAAACATAATCCAAAAACGATTTTGAATACGTCAATAATCGTAAGCCGATAAAAGATAACATAGGCCTTCTAGTGGATGTTAACGGCGCTTTGGCTTCTGACGCTCAGGCGATGGCGGGTATTTTCAATAACTTTTTTGCGACAGTTTTTACCGTAGAAGACATAAATAATGTCCCCGACGTGGACGATATCGTTCCATTTAGTAGCGAGACTATTTTGGATTAAATAACTGTTTACGAGGGTGAGATTGCGCATTATATCGATAGGCTAAAAGTTAGCAAGGCTCCAGGCCCTGACGCGTTTTATCCCAGACATTTGAAAGACGTTATCATAGGCCCCTTAACGAAGATTTTTAATCAGTCACTCGAAACGGGGATTATTCCTGAAGACTTCAAATTAGCTAACGTCACGCCTATTTTTGAAAAAAGCGACCGCACAGTAGCTAGCAATTATAGGTCCATTAGCTTAACGTTAATTGTCGCTAAACTTTTGGAATCCGTAATTAGGGATCGTATCATCGATCACTTAGAAGTCGAGATTTGATTAATAGTAGTCAGCAAGGGTTTCGACGCCATAGATCTTGTTTAACTAATTTGTTAGAATTTTATAACGAAATAGTGCGCGAATACGATAGGCATAGAGCGGCTGACATTATTTATTTAGATTTTAAAAAGGTGTTCGACAGTTCCGCATAGAAGATTAATTGCGAAGGTTAAAGCGCCCGGTATACGCGGTCAGGTAGCTAACTGGTTAGAGAAATGGCTTCGTGCTAGGAGACAGAGGGTCGTTGTTAATGGTAGTGAATCGGGGTGGTGGATGTAGGTAGCGGTGTCACACAGGGTTCAGTGTTAGGCCCATTGCTATTCGTAATTTACATTAACGACATAGATGTAGGATTGACTAGTAACGTGTCAAAATTCGCGGACGATACGAAAATAGGCGGTAAGGTTGTTAACGAGGACGATAGAAATAGGCTCCAAGACGATGTAAATAGGATATGGAGTGGACGGATAAGTGGCAGATGCAATTTAACGTAGACAAATGTAAAGTTTTGCATATAGGTTCTCGTAACAATAATTACACGTACACGATGGATGATAGAGAGTTAGCGAGCATTGACAAGGAAGTAGATTTAGGCGTACGCGTATCTAAGGATTTAAAAGTTAGGAGCCAGTGCCTGGAGTCTTGCGCAAAAGCTAATAGGATGTTAGGCTTCATAGCGCGTAATTTCGAATTCAAATCGAAGGATATTATATTGCCCCTTTACAAGTCCCTAGTCAGGCCTCATTTAGAATATGCCGTTCAGTTTTGGTGCCCGTATTTGCGTGAGGATATTGATAGGTTAGAAAAGGTTCAGCGTCGTGCCACGAAACTAATTCCGTCATTGCGCAACAAGCCGTATGAATATAGGATTAAAGAGTTAGACTTGTTCACTCGAAACTAGGAGATTAAGGGGGAGCTTATTGAAGTTTTCAAAATCGTTAATAACATCGATAACGTAAATTTTGACAAACTGTTCACTTTCGATAATAGCAATACTCGTAATAACGGATTTAGGTTGCGTGGCAGACGTTTCATTACTAATATCGCTAAAAACTTCTTTACGTTTAAAGTAATTGATAAATGGAATAATCTTCCCGCGTGTTTAAGAACCGTTTAGATAGGCATTTTAAAAATATTAATGTTGTTTAAAATAAAAAAAACAATTAGCAGCAGGAGCTCTGGGGGTGGTGGTCGAGGATGAGTCTGTTGACGATCAATGCCAGCTTGTGACATGCCAGCGTGTGATGCCAGCAATAAAATTATTTAAAAAAAAAGACTAACACGAACGTAGATGTAGCTCGTAGAGTAAACTAATCCACTTTTTGTTATACTCTACCTACTTTTTTTTTTTAAATCCTCTCCTTACTTGCATGTCTGTCGTTTGCATGGTATGACAGTGAGTTAAGACTGTGTTTGCATGGTTTGTAAGCGTTCTTATTTTACTTCTTTTCATCTTTCACCCCTCTCCTATTCTCTTCGACTATTTTTCCGACTTGTCGGCAGTGGCCGGCGGATGATGATGGGGAGTCTTTCTTTTTCTGAATGAATGTTAACCCACGAATGATAGGTTTTGCTACTTACTTAACCCCTTATTCTCCTCTTTTAACCCCCTCCTCTTTCCTTTCTCTCGGGCTAACCTTAGAGTGGATCTTAGGGTCTTTGTTAGCCTTAGCTTCTGTATATCCTCTTTTCGGGATTTCGGTGAAACTTTTGCTGTTGCGCTAGACAAATCAAAAGCTTTTGATAGAGTCTGGCACAAATCTTTAATTTTGAAACTGCCCTCCTTCGCTTTCTATCCTTCTATCTGTGCCTTCATCTCTAATTTCCTTTCTGGCCGATCTATAGCTGTAGTTTTAGATGGCCACTGTTCTTCCCCTAAAGCTATTAATAGTGGTGTTCATCAGGGTTCTGTCCTGTCACCCACTCTTTTCCTTTTATTTATTAACGATCTTTTAATTTGCACTTCCTGTCCTACTCACTCCTATGCCGATGATTCCACTCTTCACTTCACCCGTTTCCCAAAGCGTCCCTCTCAACAGTCACTCCTTGATTCGTGTGGGGCGGTTATAGGGCACCTGACCTCTGATCTTTCTGCTATCTCTGATTGGGGCAGAGAAAACCTTGTGGCTTTCAATGCCTCAAAAACTCAGTTCCTTCATTTGTCTACTCGTCACAATCTTCCACACGACTATCCCCTTACCTTCGACAACACGCAACTCAATCCTTCCTGCTCTCTTAACATTCTTGGCGTTTCCTCTTCTCGTTATCTTTCCACAGGTGAATGGTAACATATGAGGATCAATACTACGATCAATCTATAGACCAAAGACTCTTTCGTTGCATGAACACATTCTGTTATTAACTAATTACAGGCTTTGCACACGTAAAACAACAGTATTTTCCTTCCTGCTTAATTTATTTTGTGAAAGTACTGTAATTCTACACTTGAAAATTTGTGTATTAATGCTGTTATACATCATTGCAGGTTGAGCAAGGATAAGTTCATATTAAAAATAAAAAAATTAAATTTTTACTAACATTCTGTCTGTACAGTAAAATTTGTGATTTAATTTATCCTTTACCATTTGAAGATGTTTCATCCATAGATGAACGAATTCTACCTTCGTTTATTACAGCGAGACTCGTCAGTGCCCATTCCATGTCATCTGGGTATTTGGCATTATGAAAAGAAACAATGAAGTGGTCATGTTTAAATTTTTCAAAAAATAATTTAGTAAAGATACTCGAAAAAGATTCAATATGTGAACCTGTGACGAACCTACAATAGAGACTGTACTGTATACTTAATTAAGTCTTTGTTTGAATGACAAATGACTGATGAATATTAATAAGACAGAAGTACAAAAGAGAGAATAATTTTAATTAACAATCAACATCAAAGCATCGTTTTTCAAGTTAAGTCGCTACAACTCTAGAGTAGGGGATATTATAAAGAGTAGAAATAGGGCTTATAAGCTACATAAGTGCGATAAAGACAATTTGTGGTTACGAAACAACTACATATCTCTAAGGCGTGAAGTGAAAAGCGTAATAAAAAAGTCCAAGCGTGATTTTGAAATCTCCATAGCTCGTGACGGCAAAGAAAACCCCGAGTGATTCTTTCAATACATCAATAATAGGAATCCAGTAAAGAGTGTCTTGGGGCCGTTGAAAAATTCTGACGGAGAGCTAGTTTCTGAAAACAAGCAAATGGCTACCGTGCCAAACGAATTTTTTATGTCAGTTTTTAGAATAGAAGATGTAACGAATATTCCTACGGTCATAGATATAATACCTTTTGACAATAGTAATACTTCGGATAATATTGTGGTTAGTGAAAGGGAGATAATGCGCTATATTGATAAAATGAAAATGTGTAAATCACCGGGGCCGGATTCCATATGCATACAATTAAAAGAATTAAAAGAAAGAATTGTTGTGCCGCTAACAAAGATTTTTAATGCGTCTATTTCTGAGGGGTGTGTACCAGATAATAATTTTAAGTTAGCAAATGTAACACCTATTTTTAAGAAAGGCGATAAAGGTGCGGCGGGAAATTATAGGCCAATCAGTTTTGCAGTGTTACAGTTCTGAGTCGAATTTTGCGGTGTTACAGTTCTGAGTCGAATTTTGCGGTGTTACAGTTCTGAGTCGAATTTTGCGGTGTTAATGAGTCTTATGAGTAAGTTAAATTGCTGAAATAAATTTTATAACCTACACCACAGGTTGAATTAAAAATGTACAATGTTTTTAGTTGCGATAGGCCTTGAGTGTAAAGAGTAGGGCCTACTTTGTGAGGTAGGCTTCTTGTATATTGAAATTGCAAATTGTAGTGTTTGAAGTAGGCCTTTAATGTATGAGTATGTTAGGCCTATTATGTAAGGTAACGTGGGGCTACTAAATATACTTATGTTGAAATTGGTCTCTTTTATAGGACCTAAAATGAGAAGCCTGTTAAATCAAGAAGGCTTTGTTTTTATTTAAAGAGTAGGACCTATTAAATAGGCTTAATGTGAAGTGGGCCTACTAAATAGGCTTATGTTGAAATTTGCGTATTTTTTATAGGACTTAAAATGAGGTAAGCCTGTTAAATGAAGTTATTTTTTTATTTATTTTATTTTTTGGGTTCAGAATCCCAGCTGAGCCGTGAACGGCCAAGCTCTGAAGGGCCAGTTTAACCTACAGCTCAAGTTAAGCTAGACAAAACTTACGGACTTGGAGGTCCAATTAGATCCTACCTCAGGGTTGCTGACTCGATGTGGGCCTACCTTAGGCCTCAGTTGCATAAAATTAAAATAAAAAACAAAAGGGGCATTATTTATGGTGTTTCTAAACCTTGCAACAACAACACAACCTGCACTATTGCACGATGCAACAATCTTGTATCTAAACAACCAAACTAAATGGCAAGAGAGCTCTCTATAAGACTACACCCTGTAAGTGCCGCACTCAACAAACGAGTAGGAAGGACGCGCAGCGCCCCCAAAAAAATAATGCCACAAGAGCCCAAAAATGCTAGCTCTAAATTAAGTGAATTTTTCACTAACCTTACAATTATGAGATGGATATATACACACCTTAACTTAATATATACAAGCAATGCTGCATCAATCAGCTTAGTAATCATATCGCCTTGGGACAACAATGGCTCTTCCTCTTCTAGATTTTCTAACACTCCCCACCGAAGAGGCATTGTTGTCATTACCTTCTGCAAATTTAGCCAAGCCTTCTCCATGAGGCTGTAACTCAAATGTTTCATCTTGACTATCCGTATTTTCGCTGATTTCTAAAGCATAGAGTTTTTGTATAGGTCTCTTTAATTTTCCTCCTGAAGTCTTTACCAGTGCAGACCTAACTAAATTGTCTTTGCCAATAAACAACTCTTCAATTATGCCAAGCTTCCAGCATTGCCTTGGTCTTTCATCCCCAATCATTACCACTTCTCTCACCTTGATACAATTTGCATTGGAGCCCTTTACATTGCCTGATGGGTAATAATTGAGTTCTGGCAAGTATTCCATCTGCCACCTCTTCCATAACTGATCTTGTAGCTCTTCAAGGTACTTGAACCTTCTGGTTAACTCTCCTTGACTGCTCTGGATAGGCTGCAAGTCTTCTGGCAAACTTGGGCTTGATGTTAATCGTTTACCACAAAGAAAATGATTTGGTGTCAATGGCTCTGCATCCTGTATACTGTTATAAACAAAAGTGATAGGCCTACTGTTCACCATTGCTTCTACTTCACACAAAATAGTGCAGAATTCTTCTTTGCTCAAATGAGCATTAGCTAAAAGTTTCTTTAATGGACACTTTACACTTCTCACTAGCCTTTCCCAAAATCCTCCCCACCATGGTGCTCTCTCAACAATAAACTCCCACTGTACCCCTTGATGTGAAAAGTAGGATTGGAATCCTTCCTCTTTTAGCAAGGACCAAACTTCTTGGAGTTCCTTTGCAGCCTTTTTGAAGGTTTTTGCATTATCCGATATGATTTTATTTGGGAAACCCCTTTTGTTCACAAACCTTTTAAAGGCCAAAAGAAATACATCACTACTTAAGTTGCTTACCAACTCCAAATGGATTGGCTCTAGTGGTAGCACATGTGAAAGACATATAACCTTTGTTAGACTACCCCTTGCTCATACACATAGACTGGACCTGCGAAGTCTACTCCCACTACATCAAATGGGGCAGTATGACCACTGTTCTCTTGGAAGTGAGCCACCTTTTCATAATAAGGCTTTGCACTCCAACGCTTGCAAACCACACATTCATGCAAGACCTTTTTTACTACTTGTCTAATTTTGGGAATCCAAAGCTGTTGTCTGATCTCTATTATCACTTCTCTAACTCCAGCATGTAACAACTTATGATGAGTATCCAGGATCAAAAGTTCCACAAAGTGCCCCCCAGAAGGAAAATTGGATATCTTTTCTCCTCTGGAAGCCCAGAAAACTGTAGTCTACCTCCTACTTAAAAATCCTGATCCAAAAACACATCCAAACCCTTGAGAGCAGAATGTGTAGATGATGGACTGCTGGTGAGCATCATTTTTCTCCAATCCACCAGTATTCCTCTTGCTGAATCTCCTTACTGTTCAGAATTCCTTCCCTTCTTGTTTCTCCCTTAATATTGTTGGTAAATCTATATACCCATGCTGTCACTCTTAACCTTTTCAGACTGCTAATGTCCTCAAGCCTCAATATGGGGTTCTGCTGCATAATTTGACAGCTGTTCACAGTGCATTTTCTCATCTCACTCGCCCATTCTTCTTGAGCCTGGCATTCTCCTACAATAGGCTGATTAGAAGGCCAGTTTTCACTTCCAAGTTTTAGCCACTCTGGCCCATTCCACCACAAACTTGACTGTGCAAGATCTTTCACTGAAATTCCTCGTGTTGGTAAATCAGCTGGGTTTTGGGTGCCTGGACAATGCTTCCATTGTTGGTATTGTGTGTGCTTGAATTTCCTCCACCCTATTGGCAACAAATGGTTTCCATTTCCTTGCCTGGCTTCTTAACCAGTGCCAAACTATAGTGGAGTCTGTCCAATAATAGCTTGGAATTTCATAAAGGGCCAAAGACTTTTGCACTGTATCTGCAAGCCGACTAGCAATAACTGCACCCATCAATTCCAACCTTGGAATAGAAAGCCTTTTCAAAGGTGCTACTCTGCTCTTTGCAGGGCCGTTTCCTGGCATAAACAGACTAAGCGGCCGCTTAGGGCCCCGCTGCTACTAGGGGGCCCCTAGACAGACTCCCAGGTCATAGCTCAGTGGACAAGAATAGGAATATAGCTGAAGTTATTATTAATATTAGTTATTATTATTATTATTATTGAGGTGGGGCCTGAAATGGGTATACTGCTTAAGGCCCCCTAATGGCTAGAAACGGCCCTGGCTCTTTGCAGCAACCAACCTGCAACTTATTTCCTCTTTGAATGTGCCTCTTATATAAATACAAGTTGCATAGGATTCCTCACTCGCTGTTAGAAAATCTAGAAGAGGAAGAACCATTGTTGTGCCAAGACGATATGATGACTAAGCTGATTGATGCAGCATTGCTTGTATATATTAAGTTAAGGTGTATATATATCCATGAAAATGCTGGAAGTTTGGATGAGCTTAAAATTCAACAATTTTGCGATTCGATTGAGCTTCGAAATAATAGATATCATGTAGAATTGCCTTGGCATGATGAACGAATAAGTCTCGTTCCCTCTCATCATCAAATAGCCTTGGCAACTTTAAACAGAGTAACTCAATTTCTCGAGAAAAGAGATCTTACCAATCAGTATAATGAAGTTTTTCAAAATCAGTTAAAAGAAGGTATTATAGAAAAAATAAATGTTGATCCCTGTAATTACGACAATTACATGTGGATTCCAGGCAGGCCGGTAATTAAGGGTGCTGCCCAAGTCACAACTAAGATCCGCCCAGTTTTTAACTGCAGTCTTAAAACCGAAAGCGGGCCTTCTTCAAATGAGGCAGCATTCGCGGGCATTGATTTAATGGGATCCTTATTTGAATTGATTTGTAAGTTCAGAACTAATAAGTACAGTATGTTATGTTAGCCGATATCAAGCAGGCATTTCTTCAAATTAAATTGAAATTGGAATCCGACAGAAATAGATTTTGCTTTTTTTGGAAAGAAGATGGTCGTCTGGTCACATATAGGTACACCACTATCGTTTTCGGACTTTCTAGTTCACCATTTATTTTAAATTATGTTATCAAGTATCATATTGATAGATATGAAGACGATTTGTGTTCCCGGGTACTTAGAGACTTTCTATGTCGATAATTTGATCATTTCACATTCAAATTCTGAAGTTCTCGAAGAGCTTTATTCAAATTCAAATAGTCGAATGTTAGATGGAGGATTTGAACTTCGCTCTGGAATACGAATCACTCGGAATTAAAGCGAAAGATGATTCAGGATGGGAAGGCCGAGGAACATGGTAGTGGGTTAGAACGTGTACTAGGTTATCACTATGAAGTAGAATCTGATACTATTAGATTAATGGATTTCGAACTTGATGAGTTAGCTAGCACTAAACGTCAAATTTTAACTCAAGTTTCAAAAGTATTCGATCCCTTGTCTCTATTTTTACCCGTCACTATCAGAGGTAGAATTCTAATGCAACGCTTATGGTCGTTAGGATTGACATGGGATCAGCAATTAAATGAAGCGGAAACAAAAGAGTGGAGAAAGATATATCGAGACCTCATGCAGTTAAAGTCCATTCAGATTGATAGATCTGCTTTCAATGATGATGGAAAGGTTTCCTTAAAGGTGTTTTGTGATGCTAGCAAAACATGCTATGGCTTTATTGCGAATGCAGTGAGCAATTCCCGAGCTAGATTAGTTTTTGCTAAAGCTAAAGTCGCTCCCTTGAAAGGTAGAACCTTGCCCTCCTTGGAATTGCTTTCCGTTTATTTAACCTTCAAATGTTTGCCGCAGTTCTTATCAGCAGTTCAAGGTCCATTTGACTCGATTCAAGTTTTTGTGGATGCCCAAATAGTCCTCTCTTGGTAACGTTTCAAATATACGCATTTGTAACAACAATACAAAAAATTCTGGTCTTAAAAAAGGGTTAACAAAAATTTCCTCAAACAATCTAAATTTTGTTCAGATTTAACACCTCTAAAATTTAATACATCTACGAATGTTTGAATGTTAAATTGCCTGTGGCTGCAATCATTCAAATGTCTACAAAATTTTAAATAACTACGATTGTTTAAGTGGCTATGAATGTTTAAGTAGTTGCAAATTTTAAGTGCTTTTTTAAGTATTATGAAGTAAATGTGAATATAAGCGACTATGGATATTTAATATTCATATATTGGATATTTAATATTCACATAGTGGATATTTAATATTCATATAGTGGATATTTGTCCGTTTTCTCATTGTATCAGTTGCTCGGAGACACTATTCATGTATGAATATTAAATATCCATAGTGGATATTCATATTGGATATTTAATATTCATATATGAATATTGAAATGGCTATCTAAAAATATTTAAGTATAGCTGCAAATTCTCAAGTGACTAACAATACATTAGTAGCTCCGAATATTTAGATTCATATTTCAAGAACCGAATGGATAGGTTCTTGGGCGAGGGCAAAATGAGAACAGACAATTCTCTTCTCCATCAAATCCCGCAAATGAGCTGGGATGCTGTAGAGGAGTTGACCGGGGGTCGATCCTCAAAAGTCATTCGAAGTCTTCTAAACTAATCTAAAGTAAGCATGAATATATAGGTATCTATCAAATAGTATAGGTATATCAAGTAGTATGCATCATACTATCAAGTAGTATGGGTGCATAAATACTTTTTTTGATATTTCTGTAGTTGGAATGGGAATTGTTGGAATGTTCCTCAAAATTTGCCAGTTAAATTTGGTCATCGGCTAAAAACACGTCCTCGGTATCTAATCTTATACGAGCATCTGTTTATTTGTAAAAAAATAATATCTTCGCGATTTTATAATTTATTTTGAAAAAATAATTATTTTATAGACAATAATTTTTTATTTTTTAAATTCATCAAAGTTTCATAAAAAGTATATAAAATTTCACAGTTTATCCTTATTAAATTAAAGAAACTCAAATTTGATGTATTTCTCTTGCGATGCTTCGTATTTTTAGATTTAAAAAGAATATTTGTACAATTCAATTATTAAAATGAACATCATGTACAAATACTTGTATTTTTAAAGATTTTTTTGTTTCCTGTAGGTTCTTTCGCGCCACCCCGAACTGAGTCCCACTGTTCAACATCCGTTCCCTACCTCACCCCAACACCACCTAACTTCAAAGAGAACCTAAACAGTTTTCTGTAGACAGGGGCCCAAGCCAGCGATCGTTACGAACAGCACTGGCCTACCGCTTCCCCCCCCCCCCACACACACACACGTATATGTGTCAAGGGCGGATCCAGAAGCCCATTTGCCGGGGGATTACACAATTTTTTCAAAGGGGACCCAGATTAGGCTATGAGGAAAATGTAAACAAATGTGGCGCCTAACGGAGGCTGTTTTCCTTCGTCTGCGTGTCAGAATTGCCAATTTTCAGCGGTGCAGAATTCAAAACATTTCACTTACGTGAACCAAATATACACACAGTAATAGAAATTAACAACAATAGATATTAACTATAAATTAATTTCATATTGGCTACCGCTATAAATTACATATGCCATCCTTAGTGGATACCAAATGGAGAGGGTGTGACGAACTTTAGCAAAGGGTGGGCCCGGCCCCCTGGCCCCCCTTGCCTGCGCTACTGCCTGTAGATGTAATAAATTACGAACGTTTTCTTTCATTTCAAATTTTCATATTTTCGTTAAATTTTAAATTTTCAATTAATTATTTTGGTAATTTTCATGAAATTTGGCGCCGTTTGTGAAACGCTGAAACGTTCGCACTCCCTTGGCCCCTCCTTCCTGCATAAAAACCCATCGTAAAACGTCTATTAAATGCTATAATTTCTTTTTTTATACAAGGGCTAAGCCGTAGCCACGTGGCAACACCGCTTCCCGTTAGGTTAGGGAGTTGAAATGAGGTAGGATCTTTTCAGTAGATAGATGGGTCACCGACGTCAGATGATGTACCGACCTTTAGATGATTCAGATTCCACGTAAAGGTGTAGGTCCCCTCCGTCACATGACTGATTGAGCCAGAGAAAACCTCGTGGCTTTCAATGCCTCAGAAACTCGGTTTCTTCATCTGTCTACCGTTACAATCTTCCACACAACTATCCCTTTACCTTCAACAATACACAACTCACTCTTTCCTCTTCTCTTAACTTTCTTGGCGTCTCCTTTTCTCACGCCGCGTTATCTTTCCTGGAAAGATCATATATACTCTCTTTCTAAAACAACTTCTAAAGGGCTCGGGGTGCTGTACGCATCTCATCTAGCATAAGCGACGCATCAGCTTTTAAAATCCATAAATCTAAAAAACCCAATTTAAGGTCATCGAAACGAGAAGGGCGTCATATTAAGTGTTTGAGACGCAATTGAGTGGTTGAAAGGTAGTTTGTGTATGTGTACATCAGTATTCACATGAGCAATATTTTAACGATTATACAAATTCTGTCTCTCTTTGTGTGCGAAATCTGGATTTCCATCCAGTCTATTATTACTATTACTAGTACAGTTCCCGTCGCTTCGCTGACGGTTAGACAGGCTAAACTACAGAAAAGAACGCAGCCGTGAAAATTTTGAGCTTCACATTGTCAACATTTCTGAATCTGGTATCTCCCAAAACCTCCTCACCCCCATTCATGCAACTTGGGGGCTAACCCCCTCCCCCATTACCCCACCCATCCCCCATTACCCCCACCCCCACCCTTCCCCCATTACTGCTCGGGATAAATTTCACAAACAGACAGACAGGCTAAACTACAGAAAAGAACACAGTCATGAAAATTCTTGAGCTTCACATTTCCGCCCGTAATACAATTTCTGAATTTTTTTCTCACAATTTTTTCTCACAATTTCTGAAAGTGTGACGGACGGACGGACGGACAGACGGACAGCTCTCTTATTATAGTATAGATTATTATATTATTTTGATCGTATATTTAGGGTGAGATAATGTCGTGACCCCCTTTCCTTTTTAGTCTGTTGCTTAACCTCCTTTGTAACCATCAAAAGGTTATGTAATGGAGGGGATCTACACCTTTACGTGAGGTCCGAATATACCATGGGTCGATACATTATCTGAATGCGGAGGACGGTCTTCCATCCAGCTACTTCCCAGACCAATAACACTTCGCTGATCGACGGCAAGCGGTGTTGCGACATGGCCACGACGCAGATATATAGAGTTAATTCCGGTTAATGGGGCGGTCGGTTAACTTTGGCCAACTGGATTATTGGGCCAGATGTGTGTGTGTGTGTATATATATACACAGGGTGTCCCATAAGTCCGGCATCATAGGAGAAATTCATATTTTTCTATTTCTACAAACCACAATTCATATTTTTCTTATGCTCGGATGCCAATTTCCCGTCCACCATTCTGTTCAGTGACGGGCTGTTTTTTATGGAAATGGTGAGGTAAATCGACAGAACACCCACTACTTGTCTCAAAACAACCCTCACTGGTATACCTCTTCAAAGGAAGAAGGTGCATCTCGGGTGATGGTATGGTGTGGCATTTGGAAGGATCGCATCATAGGCCCCCTCTTTTTCGATGAACGTGTCACTGGAGGCACCTACCCACGTATGCTCAAGGAAAAAGCATTTCCCAGTGTCTTGAACGAAGAAGGAAATTTCCGAACATGGTTCCAGCAAGACGGCGCTCCTGCACATTACAGCACCCAAGTAAGGGAATACCTGTACCAACAATTCCCTGGTCATTGGATAGGACGTCGAGGGCCTGTGGAATGGCCAGCTAGAAGCCCGGATCTCACGCCACTAGATTTTTATCTCTGGGGCCACTTGAAAGCGCTGGTATACGCAGAGAAAATTAGGAGTGTTGAACATTTGCGGCAGCGCATTACTGGGGCATGTAACACCATTACTCCTGACATCATTCACCGTGTGCTTGCTGACTGGGTATCACGTCTGAATTTGTGTATTGAAAACAATGGTGGACATATTGAGCACGTTCCGTAAATAAAAGCTTTTGTTTTACCTTTTTTTATTATTTTTCCTATGATGCCGGACTTATGGGACACCCTGTATATATATATATATATTAGTGGTGGACCGGATGTCAGTTTTTCAACATCTGCGGATGCGGATCTTTAATTTCAATATCCGCGGATGCGGATGCGTATATTTAGTTAATCTATTAATATAATATAGAATTATGAATATATGACATAATTTTTCAAATTTGGTGATATTACTATTATGGGAGGCATTGCATAAGAATTAAAATTAATATTAATGTTTTCATTATGATAAAAATAATAACTTTCTCAAGAGTTTCAGCCACAGAAAATTCAATGAAACAAGTTTCATTCAATTTTCTGTGTTACCAGAAAAGGTTTATGTATTCGTTTGTTCATTAATAAAATAATTAATACTTTACATGAAATGTGCATGACTGGGCCTTATAAGCTACTTTATAAGCTAATTTAATTGTAAATTGCATAATTTGTTAGAGGGAATATTTGCATAACATTTGCAGTCAGAAGTGCGGATGCGGCTGTTAAAAATGATGCGGATATCCGGTCCATCACATATATATATATATATATATATATATATATATATATATATATATATATATATATATATATATATATATAATTCTAAAATATGGTAAAATACAAACACAACAAATATTAAATGGAAAAATGGAAGATTTAATTCTATTTCGGAGATAGTTTGTTTACCTTTTAAATTTGTTAATTTAGGTAAATATTACCTTAACCTTCCCTCCAGAAAAGACGTCATATATATATATATATATATATATATATATATATATATATATATATATAATGTTTCAGACCAACAAAGACCCTCGGATCCACTCATGGCTGGTCTACCTAACTGTGTTCGTAATTGTGTATTGTGCATGTCCTCCGTGGTGCGGAGGGGACCTACAATTTTACGTGGGTTCCGAACCACAAGCACATCAGAACATATATATATATATATATATATATATATATATATATATATATTATTTTTTTACGTAGGAAGGATAGGACCAAGGGCGAGCGCCCACAAAAGTGACCCCTCCATAGAAGGAGAGAGCCAAAAACAAGGTCTCCAAGGTTCAATGATGTCATTTTTTTTTAATATAAATTTTAATAAGGTTGAGTAGTGTGTAAGATGCATGTATGTGTAATGAGGAGTAGAGGGATACGTGTGTGTTTGAGAGCATGCTGGACTCCTCACAGGGTAGATGAGACACGGAAAAAGCTCAGCTAAGGAGGACAGTGACCGGAGAAGCGGGAGTTCCAGCACTCCCTGACATACATACCAGGGTTGGGTCAATTAAGTTAATTAACAACTTCTTTGCCGATTACCCGATTAAATTAATTAATTTAACTTAACTAGTTAAATTTTTTTTAAAAGTTTAACTTAACTGAAATATCTTCAAATTAATTGATTAATTTTCGATTAATTTTCAATTAATTTTCAATTAATTTTCCTATAAAAATGCTGTTTTTATCTTTCTAAGTGAAATGTAATAGGCTAAGTGATGAAAGGTTTGAGAACCTCATCTTCTGTAAAGTTAACAAGCGTGTTCAATTTGTAAGTGAAATATATATTTTATGCGTCTAATTTGACTATTGTTGGTAAAGAATTTGGATTATGTTCAGTGTCAAGAGTGTACAATATAAAACATACAGTTTAGTAAACAACTTGTTATTAAATTCATTTTGCCTTAATTTTCACAATGGAAAACTATTGTATGCCTAAAAGTTGAGACTTGTTGAGAAAAGTTGAGTTGAGACCATAAACAAATTTAATTTATTCATAAGAAACATTTTCTGATTTTTGTTAGTGTTATTTTGTCCCAACATTCGAGTATTTTTTTTCTTTAATTGCATTTCTGTAAACTTTTCTATTTGTCCTTCATAAATCTTCTCTGCCAGAGTGTTCCATATGCAATAATCCATGGGATTGCAATCAGGTGATTGCGGGGGCCAGTCGTTTTTTCCAATGAAGTTGACTACATTCTGTTGTAGATAATCCTTCGTGAACTTGCTAGTATGAGCTGTAGCACCATCTTGATGGAGTATGAAATCGTTTCCATAATACAGACGCCGACAATCAGGCAAAAGATTCTCCTCTAAGAGATTGACATAGGTTTTTTAATTAATTTTTTTATTTTCTGAAATGAAATTAATTTTTGTCTTTCCATTCCACGATACACCTGCTAATACCATGATTTTTTTTGGAAAACCGACTTGTCTGGTGGTAAAGTCTCGATGGAGGAATGTCTTTCTTACGCCGACCATAAACAACATCGTTCCGGGAGTTTCGAGCAGTCTCGATGGTGAAATCTTTTTCATCTGTAAAAACTATTTTTTAACATCATTGGACGAAAATCTATCAAGCAATTTTCTACAACGAATTTTTCTTCTAGCTTTTACAGTGCTGTCACGTCTTGAAACACGGATCCTTTTAAATGCTTTAAGTCCAACCGTTCTTTGCATTCTTTGTATAGAACTTCGACTGATACCTAAATTTCTTGCAATTTTCCTCTGAGAACAGTGTGACCCAGGTCGATCCTCTTGAGGTAGGCTCATCATTCCGATCATTGCTATATTGTCTTGAGTGTAAACTGTTTTAGGCCAACCACTTCTACGCTTCCGTGCCGTCGAACCGGTTGCTTTAAGTTTTTTAATTATTCTATTCACAGACGTAACATTACAAGTTATTCCTGGAAATTCCTCAAAATTCTTGCCCCAGTCCATCTTTTTTCCAAGAAACACTTTTCAATCACCGCTTTTTCACCGTTAGTTGGAACCATAATTTGAAGGGTAAGTTTAAAAAAGTATTTAAGATGGGCGTAGCCTATATCATCTGACGTTTTTCAGAGACTAACAGATTATCCACAGGCTAAGGAAACTACTACAAGTCTTAGAATAGTTGCCAGGTACAGCTAGCTATACACATTTAGGATTTAGGATATTCGTTTTTTTCACCATACCTCATTGTTCCCTTAGCTGTGGAAAAAGTATTTTATGTAGAGGCCTGAAATTTTTGTGATAGCTTATCAATAGATTGAGGTAAAAGTTATGTAAATTTTGGAGGTGTGAACTGCATATTTTTGAAGTTATTGATGTTCAAATCTCAAGGCGTTTTTTTTGAGCCACCATATATATATATATATACATACATATACACAAACTCAGAATGGTTCCCTGAGAAACTTGTTAAACACAGACCGTGCGTGGAACAAGGAACTCTTCTGGGAAATTACATCCACTATAGTTCGAATAAGTAATGATAAATGACAAATACTATAGTTTTTTCTATTTCATGATGGAAAGCCCAACGTGGGCACCGGGTTACTCGCAAAGAGGCCCCAAAATACTGTATAGCTTCCCTCACCAGCTATTTGCAAAGCAGATAGGATCCAGCTTTAGGACAGGATCTAGGGTTTACAGCTTACACCTAGCCTACTACATTCAGGACCTCAATATACACAGGAAACTCGTAGCATTCACGTCGGATTGAATACATCAAAGAAAAAGGGGTAACTATTGTATTTTTAGCCAAAAAAACAAAACTTAAACCTCAACCGGGACATTGAGCGTCCACTTTTCAGGGGATCATTCTGAGTTTGTGTATATTAAACGGACGTGTTGTGTCACTTTTTTGGGTTTTCTATTAAAAATTGAGTCCCTTCACTTCTACCAAACTTCGCACACTGGTTACCTACCCTACCGTTAACTTTGTGAAGAAGGAACGAGTCGTACCGCTTACATATTACTCCTTAGGAAAAGAGAGAGCCAAAATAAAGTCCAGGGTGTTCGAGATGCTCGGATGATCGGCGTTTGGAGGTCATAGACAGGAGGAAAGATGGAGTGAGGAAGGTTGTTTCAAATTGACCGGTTGAGTAGATGAAAATTTGAGAATATCGATTAAACCTCGCGTTAGAGTTGGACAGAAAAGGGATAACAATGTGTCGAAAAACCTCGTTGGTTGGTTGGTTGGTTGCGTCGCAGCAGCTGTACTGTATATCCTGAACTACGGGTCACAGAAGGAATCTACACCTCGGCGCTTTACGTCACTACATCATCTAAACGCAAAGCGGGTGGCGGGGGTGCAGTAACCCATCCAATTAGTGAAGAGAACCGACGTTGCTTAACCTCGCTGATCAAACGTGAAGCGGTGTCACGTGTACACAGCATTATTAATTTATTTTATAGTTGTGGTGAAACGTCTTGCAAACAAATTATTGTCGTAATGTTGATCATTTTAATAAATTTAATTAAATGATGAAAGGAGACAAATGAAACCTTCTAAGAATTCTAATTAACGTAATTAGCATCCCTTCCTAAATTATTCACGCCATGGAAGCAAACGTGTATATATATATATATATATATATATATATATATATCAGTTATGGATCGGTTTCTGGGAAACGAGTTTACACAGGAAGACGAAGGCGACTGTATAAAACATTTATTGGAGTAGGACGTTCGAATCTAACTACCATTCATAACACTGGTATGCATCAATTTTGCTCAAGGGTTTTGTAAATGATTCTTAGAGTTTTTCCTGCTGATTTCGAATCTGCAATCCGTTTTTCTCAATCAGCTCAGTTATCCGGCTATGGCCTCATAAGTAAAATAGAATTTTTCTTGATTTTGTCAAAGCGGAATTGGAACAGTAACATCTATCATCACTTGTTTCACTTGTATAATATCTTTTTTTACTTTTCAGGCATATAGATAAAATATTTCATAATGAATAGAGCGTGTAAAAATGATCCCAATAGATTCTGCTACATATGTGGGACGGTTACCATGCCAAATAACCAGTCCCAAATCACTAAATTTGTGAAGACAATGTATAGAGCATACTTTGGAATTAAGCTAGGGGACCAGGACAAAAAAATTTCGCCCCTCATATGTGCTGCAAGACGTGCATTGAAAATTTGAGAAGATGGAGCAAAAGCAGAGCGAAATCTTTGCCTTTTGGAATTCCCATGATTTGGAGAGAAGGAAAGGATCACGTGACAGATTGCTATTTCTGCATGACAAACCTCCAAGGTGGGCTTATAAATTTATTTTTCTTAAATATTTTGAAATCCTCGTATGAAACTTGACATAATATTCACCATAATGTAATATTCACCATATATAGCATAATATTCACCATAATGGTAATCATACATTTACATATACATATTGTTATAGAAAATACATTTACACATACATATTGTTATACAAGTTACATTTACATATACAATGATTGTATATTTTCTTTCTTTTTCATTCATATTGTCCCCGAAGGACAACTTGCTGGCTCCGGGAACAACATTCTCCTGGTATAGGAAACGAGAGGAAGAATTCCGCAAGTTTTTTGCAGTGCACGAAAATACCTCTTCCTTAGTGTACTGCTGCAATGTTGAGGGGCTAATCGAATCCTTGGCCTGCCATATAACGCATCAGAATGGAGGCTATTTATAGACTCGTCTAAACGAAGTTTGAAAGCAGTACTTCTCAACATTGGGAATAGGGTTGCATCAGTCCCTGTAGCACATTCCGTACAACTTACTGAGAGCTACGATAACATGAAAATTTTACTGGATGCTCTCGTATACGACCAACATAACTGGAGGATCTGTGGAGATTTGAAGGTAATACTAATATCATAAGTAAACTATTGCTATTGACTATGTTGTTTTTTCAAAGGTTATTTGAGAGCGTATAAGAACACTTAACTTCCCCACAGAAGTGATACAGTCCAATGCATAGATTTTTTTATCTGATAGAACAAATTCTCTAAATTCTTTAAATATTTTCATTTTTTTTCAGATTGTGGCATTTGTATTGGGAATGCAAGGGGGATACACGAAATACCCATGTTTCCTCTGCAAATGGGATAGCCGAGCGGATGAGAAGCACTATGCAATGAATGGGCATCCAGAGAGAACTTTGAACCTGGGTCGCATAATGTCGTTTCAGTGCCCCTTGTACCACCAACAAAAATTTTGCTCCCACCACTTCATATTAAGCTGGGCTTGATGAAAAATTTCATCAAATCAATGAATAAGGAGGGTTAGCATTCCAATATCTCGAGAGTAAATTTCCTCATATATCTGATGCTAAACTAAATGCTGGGGTTTTTGATGGTCCTCAAATTCGAACTTTGATCAAGGATACTCAGTTCGAAAACGCAATGACTCCAACTGAGAAGAATGCCTGGCAGGCATTCAAATCAGTTGTCACTGATTTTCGGCAAGCGTAGAAGTCCAGAATACGAGTCCGTTGTCGAAAACTTGATGGAAGCTTTCAAAGCTCACGGGTCGCGCATGTCCATAAAAATGCACTTTTTGTGGTCCCACTTGGACTATTTTCCTGAAAATTGCGGGGATTATAGTGAGGAACAGGGTGAACGATTTCACCAAGATATCAAAATAATGGAGAGAGGTACCAGGGAAACTGGATATCAATATGCTGGCGGACTATTGCTGGTGTTTGAAGCGAGACGTGCCCGAAGAAAAACACAGACGGAAAGCCAAAAAAACTTCATTCCTTCCTCAATAAACTTTTTTCCATATTCATTGTATGAATAAAAGTATTTATTCACACAGTTTTCATTTTTCACGAGTGTTCTTATAATATTACTCGTATCTACAGTGTTTAAGCTAAAAAAATCAATAAATTTGGGGATAAAATTGGACTTATAATAAAATGGCCAATAGAGAAAAAACCTGACCTGATTGAGGAAAACCAATGTCATTTTCGAATTCAGCATGGTCGAATTATATAATATGAGTTGAAAAAACCCTCACAGCAGACAAAAAAATTTCATATGCATACCAGTGTTATAATAATAGTGGGACGACAGTTTGGTAATCTTGGTTATTATGCTAGATGATGTAACTATTTGTACTAAAAATTAGTTATCAAAACCCATGATTGACTCAGTAAGTGATTTTAGTATCTTTTAATAAATTTTTCTCCCCCACTTTATATATGGGCAGATCTGCCCTGGCTATGAACTTTCTACTCGCTTTCAAGAGGAGATTCCAAAAATACTAAAAAAGCTGAGGTATCGAATTCGGATGCCTAAGTCTTCATTTTTGAATGGTGAGTATATTTAAGTGCGTAAGCTACTCATCAACGCGTATGCAGAAATTATCTATGAACCCACTTCCCATTCTCAATGGGGTGGGCACAATGCTCGAACTCAGAATTGAAAACACTCGCATCAGGTACACGCGCGAGGTTACCTCGGGATCACTACTGGGAATAAGTTACCACCCGAACTCGAGGGATCCAGTGTTGCATCGAGTGAAAGTTTCTCCATTTCCACTCCTCACAAACTGCTTCCATTCATCCACATTTATTATTCACATTTATTAGTTACTTCCTTCCATTTTTTATATGGTCATCTACTTCTCACACCTACTCTACATACTCACTCTTTTACACCTTTTCTTCAATTCTAATTAAATTTAAACTTTTACAACAGCCAATTAAATTTAGATGAAGGCTACTCTGCTTGGCACGTTGTGTTTATGTTTAGGGATAGAAGCAGTGATAACCCCTTTTGTGGTAAATGTAGTAGGAGGCCCTGGTTGGGTTGGGTTCCAGTGCACTGGGAGTTCAGATGATACCCTATTGGATGAGATGGAGAATCTTGATGGGAACTCGGGACTCAAAACCTCCGAATTACATTACAAGTCTTTGAGGCTTCCTCTTGTCCTTGTAACTCTCTCTCTCTCTCTCTCTCTCTCTCTCTCTCTTCTCTCTCTCTCTCTCTCTCTGCTAGGGGATAGGGTGTGTGTGTAGTTTTAGGAGACTTCAACTGTCGCGGCATAAAGTGGGAAGACAGGACTGCTGATGCTGAAGGGAGGAGGCTAGTTGACTTTGCTGATGAGAACTTCTTCACTCAGTGGGTCAATGAGCCTACACGAGGCGAAAGCGTTCTAGACTTAGTATTCACAACCGAAGACAACCCCGTCACTGGCCGTCTCTCTCTTTTCTCT
The DNA here is from genome assembly GCA_023014485.1 of Bathynomus jamesi. Lineage (NCBI taxonomy): Eukaryota > Metazoa > Arthropoda > Malacostraca > Isopoda > Cirolanidae > Bathynomus > Bathynomus jamesi. The sequence continues at coordinate 77,806 of JAJOZX010012479.1, forward strand.
TCTCTCTCTCTCTCTCTTCTCTTTCTCTTCTCTCTCTCTCTCTTCTCTTTCTCTTCTCTCTCTCTTTCTCTCTCTCTCTCTCTCTCTCTCTCTCTCTCTCTCTCTCTCTCTCTCTTCTCTCTCTTCTCTCTTTCTCTCTCTTCTCTCTCTTCTCTCTCTCTTTCTCTTCTCTTTCTCTCTCTTTCTCTTCTCTTCTCTTCTCTCTCTCTCTCTCTCTCTCTTCTCTTCTCTCTCTCTTCTCTTCTCTCTCTCTCTCTCTTTCTCTTCTCTCTCTCTCTCTCTCTCTTCTCTTCTCTCTCTTCTCTCTCTTTCTCTTCTCTCTCTCTCTTCTCTCTCTTTCTCTTTTCTCTTCTCTCTCTCTTCTCTCTCTTTCTCTTCTCTCTCTTTCTCTTCTCTTCTCTCTTTCTCTTCTCTTCTCTCTTTCTCTTCTCTCTCTCTTTCTTCTCTTCTCTCTTTCTCTTCTCTCTCTCTTTCTCTTCTCTTCTCTCTCTCCTCTTCTTCTCTCTTCTCTCTTCTCTCTCTCTTTCTCTTCTCTTTCTCTCTCTTTCTCTTCTCTTCTCTCTTTCTCTTCCTCTCTCTTTCTCTCTTTCTCTCTCTTCTCTTCTCTTCTCTCTCTCTTTCTCTTTCTCTTCTCTCTCTCTCTCTTCTCTTCTCTTCTCTCTCTTCTCTCTCTCTCTCTTTCTCTTTCTCTCTCTCTTCTCTCTCTCTCTCTCTTCACTCCAGGTGGCTCCCCACCTGGCTACAGTCTTCAACAAATCGTTGGAGATGGGCCAGGTGCCTGGTGACTGGAGAGAGGCCAACGTGACCCCTATCTTTAAGAAAGGGGATCACGAAAGTCCAGGGAACTATCGTCCTATTAGTCTCACTTCAGTTGTAGGTAAATTATTAGAAAGGATAATAGCTGATAGAATCGTTGACCATTTGGATTCCTACAAGCTGCTTGGGGACTCCCAACATGGGTTTAGACGGCATAGGTCGTGTCTCACCAACTTGCTCGAGTTTTTCCACGTCATGTTGAGTGAGTACGATAAGAGTAGGGCGATTGATATACTTTATCTCGACTTTCAGAAAGCCTTTGATAAGGTACCTCACCGGCTAATGGCGAAAGTGCGCGCGCTGGGTATCGGTGGGGAAATAGGTAGGTGAATTGAAAACTGGCTAAGGAATAGGCGGCAGAGGGTGGTAATTAAAGGGGCTAGTTCGGGTTGGGCCTCGGTCACTAGTGGGGTTCCTCAGGGTTCCGTTTTGGGGCCACTGTTGTTTACCATTTACATAAATGATATCGACGGTGGCATCGTCAGTCGGATCGCCAAATTCGCTGATGACACCAAGCTTGGGGCCAATGTTGGGACGCCCGAAGCGATCGAGGAACTGCGTGCGTACCTAGGTAGGATAGGAGAGTGGTCCGAAAAATGGCAAATGCCGTTTAACTTGGGTAAATGCAAAGTGATGCACATTGGCTACGCCAATCCCAAGTCGGACTACTCGATGTTGGGCAGTAATATCGAGGTGACTGATTTAGAAAAGGACTTGGGTGTGCTAATTAGCAGCGACCTTAAGTTTACGAAACAGTGTGTAGAGATGGAAAAGAAAGCCCAGAAACTATTGGGTTATATCAGGAGGCAATTTCAGTTTCGGAACAAGGAGATTGTGCTCTCACTGTACAATTCCCTTGTTCGGCCGTACCTGGAGTATGCTGTGCAGTTCTGGTCGCCCACCCTCAGGAAAGATATTGAGAGGCTGGAGCGAGTGCAGGCGAGGGCCACAAAGTTGATCCCTTCCGTTAGGCATATGGGCTACAATCGACGGTTACGCGCCCTGAACTTGTTTTCGCTTGAAACTCGGAGGCTGCGCGGTCAACTGATCGAGGTTTTCAAGCTCTTACGAGGGTTCAACGATGTCGATTTTAGAAGTATGTTTAGTTTAAATGATAACCCAACTCGCAACAATGGTTGGAAGTTGGATTTGAAACGGTTTAGGACTAGTGTGTGTGGGAATTACGTTACGTATAAGATCTGTGACACATGGAACAGGTTACCTTCGGAAGTTGTGAACAGTTCCTCTGTGGATCAGTTCAAGAAAAGGTTAGACGAAATCTTGCACACTATTTGAGTGTGTAAAGACATTTAGGACCTCAGTCTGCGGAAATTTCTTTTCCTGTAAAATAGTTGATATCTGGAACCAACTTCCCTCAGAGGATGTTTCCAGTCAAAGTGTAAATCTGTTTAAAAATAGGCTAGACAAAGTACAGAACACACTCATAGTTTAAGATTAAAACCTCAGAAAACTCTGCAGGAGTTCGCTTGCTCGGTGTCTCTGTGAGCAAGCTAAATATAGAGCTATTTATATATTCTCCACTTTCCTGTAAAATTTCCTTGGCTACTTTTCCAGGGTCAAGGTATTTTCTTCAACCTTTTTCCGTACCTGCCTCTGGCAGGGAGGGAGCGGAGGGTGGGGAGAGAGCCTTCTACTTTTCTATCCAGTTTTCTACTACTGCTAGCATAGTTGAAAGACAAAATTTTCCCTGGCACCCGTTGCCATTGGTACCTCCTCGGTATGGGCCACAAGGCCTTTTGAGGTACTTCTTTTCCTTGTAACTCCTTGTAACTCTCTCTCTCTTTTCTCTTCTCTCTCTCTTTTCTCTTCTCTCTTCTTCTCTTCTCTCTCTTTCCTCTCTCTCTCTTTCTCTTCTCTCTCTCTTCTCTTCTCTTCTCTCTCTCTTCTCTTTCTCTTCTCTCTCTCTTCTCTCTCTCTTGAGAGAGGGCTCAAAGAAGGGGCTGATAGAGAAGGGTGGGAAGGGATCGATAGAGAAGGGTGGGAAGGGGCCTGCTGATGGCCCAAAGAAACCGAAGGATGTAGCTACATGTCGGGGTGGGTCGGGTGGTGTAACTGCGTGTATGGGTGGCGACGGGTTTCGAAAGGTCTCGGGCAAGAAGGCTGCGAAGCCGAAGCCTGAGACCCCAGTTGCCCCTGTCAAGACCTCTAACCGCTTTAGTCTCCTGTGCTCGAAGGAGGAAGACACCGTTTTGATTGGGGACTCGCAGATCAGGGGCCAGGAGAAGTACTTTGCTTCAGCAAACCGGGATGGGAGGAAGGTAAGGTGCTTACCTGGGCGGGGAACGGCGCACTTAAGGAAGGAGGTAGAGAAGGTGCGCGTGGCTAGTCGGAGGACTGCGATCGTTGTCCACGCTGGTGGCAATGACCTGTTCCTCAAAGGCGGTGGGGTAGGTCTTACTGAAGGGATCATCACCGAGATCATGTCTCTTGCGGATGATCTAAAACTGAAGACAGACAGGGGAATGTTAATGGGTATTTTACCGCGAATGAATGTCAGTGACCACGCGCTCAGTAAGGTCATTGGCATCAACGAGAGGGTACAAGACTTGTGCGTTCCGTGGGCGTGAAGTTTATTGACCCCTTCGATGCATTTTCGGGTAGGTGGGACCTTTACCAGAGGGATGGTGTCCACCTCAATAACAAGGGTAAAGGTGTGCTAGGCGCGCTGCTCGACCGGCACCTATACAGAATGGTGAGGTCGAGTCCGGGAGAGATGATGGGCCCCCACCGGGGAGAGATGAGGATGAGCCGGTGGCGGACATACCTTCGACTGAAGGGTGCGTCGAAGTACAGGTGGGTGACCCTCCTCCTACGTTGGAGGGGGCTCAGTCTCCTGCGGAAGTTGCCCCCTCGTTAGTGAGGGGCTCTTCAACTCCCGACAGCCCTGGCTGTTCGGGAAACGGGTCGTGCTAGGGGCGGTCAGAATAGGGAAGGCTCCCTCGTGCAATGCTTTTTAATGCTAGGTCAATTAGGAACAAGTTTCGCGAGCTACGGGCGCTCTTAGCATCAGAATACCAGGATATCGTTGCTATCACCGAGTCCTGGATTCATACTGATCGTAGGGACTACGTTGGGGAGTTCGAAATTCCCGGGTATAGAATGTTTCGCAAAGACCGCACCCGTGGGGAGGGGGGTGGGGTACTAATATACGTCAGGACACGTTGAGTCCGGTTGACTGCCAGTTCCGGTCGGAACGGGAGCTGCTTGGCGTCGATCTGAATGTGGGAGGGACGAACTATAGGTTAATCTTGGTGTACAGACCTCCGCATCTCCTCCTCGAGGAGGATACAGCCCTGTACACCGAACTCAGTAGCCTGCTAGGGGATAGGGTGTGTGTAGTTTTAGGAGACTTCAACTGTCGCGGCATAAAGTGGGAAAACAGGACTGCCGATGCTGAAGGGAGGAGGCTAGTTGACTTTGCTGATGAGAACTTCCTCACTCAGTGGGTCAACGAGCCTACACGAGGCGAAAGCGTTCTAGACTTAGTGTTCACGACCGAAGACAACCTCGTCACTGGCCTCACCGTTGACGAATCGTTGGGCGGGAGTGATCACAGTCTTATTAGGTTCCGTGTGTGCGTCCCTCGGGTGAAGCGTAGTAACTCGAGAGGCAGTAAGCTCGATCTCCGGCGGGCGAACTTTGTTAGCCTCAGGGATAGCGTAGGAGAGATGGGGTTAGAGGTTGGCGGCGATGTTGAGGGAGTGTGGAGTGCATTCCGGGATGAGTTTATGGTGCTGCAGTCTGCTGCCATACCCTCAAAACCGGTCACCCCTGCTTCAACGCAGCCTAAGTGGTTCAATCGTGGCATCGCTTCGGCTATCCGAAATAGGAAAGTAGCGTATAGGAGGCGAAGGCCAA
>JAJOZX010012479.1:87500-94364 GCA_023014485.1 Bathynomus jamesi
AGGGGAATGTTAATGGGTATTTTACCGCGAATGAATGTCAGTGACCACGCGCTCAGTAAGGTCATTGGCATCAACGAGAGGGTACAAGACTTGTGCGTTCCGCTGGGCGTGAAGTTTATTGACCCCTTCGATGCATTTTCGGGTAGGTGGGACCTTTACCAGAGGGATGGTGTCCACCTCAATGACAAGGGTAAAGGTGTGCTAGGCGCGCTGCTCGACCGGCACCTATACAGAATGGTGAGGTCGAGTCCTGGGAGAGATGATGGGCCCCCACCGGGGAGAGATGAGGATGAGCCGGTGGCGGACGTACCTTCGACTGAAGGGTGCGGCGAAGTACAGATGGGTGACCCTCCTCCTACGTTGGAGGGGGCTCAGTCTCCTGTGGAAGTTGCCCCCTCGTTAGTGAGGGGCTCTTCAACTCCCGACAGCCTTGGCTGTTCGGGAAACGGGTCGTGCTAGGGGGCGGTCAGAATAGGGAAGGCTCCCTCCGTGCAATGCTTTTTAATGCTAGGTCAATTAGGAACAAGTTTCGCGAGCTACGGGCGCTCTTAGCATCAGAATACCAGGATATCGTTGCTATCACCGAGTCCTGGATTCATACTGATCGTAGGGACTACGTTGGGGAGTTCGAAATTCCCGGGTATAGAATGTTTCGCAAAGACCGCACCCGTGGGGAGGGGGGTGGGGTACTAATATACGTCAGAGACACGTTGAGTCCGGTTGACTGCCAGTTCCGGTCGGAACGGGAGCTGCTTGGCGTCGATCTGAACGTGGGAGGGACGAACTATAGGTTAATCTTGGTGTACAGACCTCCGCATCTCCTCCTCGAGGAGGATACAGCCCTGTACACCGAACTCAGTAGCCTGCTAGGGGATAGGGTGTGTGTAGTTTTAGGAGACTTCAACTGTCGCGGCATAAAGTGGGAAAACAGGACTGCCGATGCTGAAGGGAGGAGGCTAGTTGACTTTGCTGATGAGAACTTCCTCACTCAGTGGGTCAACGAGCCTACACGAGGCGAAAGCGTTCTAGACTTAGTATTCACGACCGAAGACAACCTCGTCACTGGCCTCACCGTTGACGAATCGTTGGGCGGGAGTGATCACGGTATTATTAGGTTCCGTGTGTGCGTCCCTCGGGTGAAGCGTAGTAACTCGAGAGGCAGTAAGCTCGATCTCCGGCGGGCGAACTTTGTTAGCCTCAGGGATAGCGTAGCAGAGATGGGGTTAGAGGTTGGCGGCGATGTTGAGGGAGTGTGGAGTGCATTCCGGGATGAGTTTATGGTGCTGCAGTCTGCTGCCATACCCTCAAAACTGGTCACCCCTGCTTCAACGCAGCCTAAGTGGTTCAATCGTGGCATCGCTTCGGCTATCCGAAATAGGAAAGTAGTGTATAGGAGGGCGAAGGCCAATCGTTCCCACGAGAACACTGAAGCGTATGTCCGCCTGTGTAGGGAAGTGAAGGCGAAGGTTAGGCTAGCGAAACGTAACGAAGAACTACGGGTGGCAAGCCTCTGCAAGAGGAACCCTAAGGAGTTCTTCAGTTATGTTAATAGTAGAAAGCCTATTAGAAGCATGATAGGTCCTTTAAAGGACGGAAGCGGCGTTCTGCGGACCTCCGACGCGGACATCGCTAAGGTGCTTAATGAGTACTTTGCGGGAGTGTTCACCAGGGAGGATACCCGCGTCATCCCCGAGCCAGCTGTGAGGCACGAAGGTGCTGACCTGGATAGTGTTAGATGTACCGCGACAGTCGTTGCTCATAGAATAGACAAACTGAGCGCGTTTAAGGCTCCTGGGCCAGACCAGTTTCTCCCCAGTGTTTTGCGAGAAGTGCGCGACCAGGTGGCTCCCCACCTGGCTACAGTCTTCAACAAATCGTTGGAGATGGGCCAGGTGCCTGGTGACTGGAGGAGGCCAACGTGACCCCTATCTTTAAGAAAGGGGATCACGAAAGTCCAGGGAACTATCGTCCTATTAGTCTCACTTCAGTTGTAGGTAAATTATTAGAAAGGATAATAGCTGATAGAATCGTTGACCATTTGGATTCCTACAAGCTGCTTGGGGACTCCCAACATGGGTTTAGACGGCATAGGTCGTGTCTCACCAACTTGCTCGAGTTTTTCCACGTCATGTTGAGTGAGTACGATAAGAGTAGGGCGATTGATATACTTTATCTCGACTTTCAGAAAGCCTTTGATAAGGTACCTCACCGCCGGCTAATGGCGAAAGTGCGCGCGCTGGGTATCGGTGGGGAAATAGGTAGGTGGATTGAAAACTGGCTAAGGAATAGGCGGCAGAGGGTGGTAATTAAAGGGGCTAGTTCGGGTTGGGCCTCGGTCACTAGTGGGGTTCCTCAGGGTTCCGTTTTGGGGCCACTGTTGTTTACCATTTACATAAATGATATCGACGGTGGCATCGTCAGTCGGATCGCCAAATTCGCTGATGACACCAAGCTTGGGGCCAATGTTGGGACGCCCGAAGCGATCGAGGAACTGCGTGCGGACCTAGGTAGGATAGGAGAGTGGTCCGAAAAATGGCAAATGCCGTTTAACTTGGGTAAATGCAAAGTGATGCACATTGGCTACGCCAATCCCAAGTCGGACTACTCGATGTTGGGCAGTAATATCGAGGTGACTGATTTAGAAAAGGACTTGGGTGTGCTAATTAGCAGCGACCTTAAGTTTACGAAACAGTGTGTAGAGATGGAAAAGAAAGCCCAGAAACTATTGGGTTATATCAGGAGGCAATTTCAGTTTCGGAACAAGGAGATTGTGCTCTCACTGTACAATTCCCTTGTTCGGCCGTACCTGGAGTATGCTGTGCAGTTCTGGTCGCCCACCCTCAGGAAAGATATTGAGAGGCTGGAGCGAGTGCAGGCGAGGGCCACAAAGTTGATCCCTTCCGTTAGGCATATGGGCTACAATCGACGGTTACGCGCCCTGAACTTGTTTTCGCTTGAAACTCGGAGGCTGCGCGGTCAACTGATCGAGGTTTTCAAGCTCTTACGAGGGTTCAACGATGTCGATTTTAGAAGTATGTTTAGTTTAAATGATAACCCAACTCGCAACAATGGTTGGAAGTTGGATTTGAAACGGTTTAGGACTAGTGTGTGTGGGAATTACGTTACGTATAAGATCTGTGACACATGGAACAGGTTACCTTCGGAAGTTGTGAACAGTTCCTCTGTGGATCAGTTCAAGAAAAGGTTAGACGAAATCTTGCACACTATTTGAGTGTGTAAAGACATTTAGGACCTCAGTCTGCGGAAATTTCTTTTCCTGTAAAATAGTTGATATCTGGAACCAACTTCCCTCAGAGGATGTTTCCAGTCAAAGTGTAAATCTGTTTAAAAATAGGCTAGACAAAGTACAGAACACACTCATAGTTTAAGATTAAAACCTCAGAAAACTCTGCAGGAGTTCGCTTGCTCGGTGTCTCTGTGAGCAAGCTAAATATAGAGCTATTTATATATTCTCCACTTTCCTGTAAAATTTCCTTGGCTACTTTTCCAGGGTCAAGGTATTTTCTTCAACCTTTTTCCGTACCTGCCTCTGGCAGGGAGGGAGCGGAGGGTGGGGAGAGAGCCTTCTACTTTTCTATCCAGTTTTCTACTACTGCTAGCATAGTTTGAAAGACAAAATTTTCCCTGGCACCCGTTGCCATTGGTACCTCCTCGGTATGGGCCGCAAGGCCTTTTGAGGTACTTCTTTTCCTTGTAACTCCTTGTAACTCTCTCTCTCTTCTCTCTCTCTCTCTCTCTCTCTCTCTCTCTCTCTCTCTTCTCTCTTCTCTCTCTCTCTCTCTCTCTCTCTCTCTCTCTCTCTCTCTCTCTCTCTCTCCTCTCTTCTCTCTCTCTCTCTCTCTCTCTCTCCTCTCTCTTCTCTCTCTCTCTCTCCCTCTTCTCTCTCTCTCCTTCTACTTTCTATCCAGTTTTTACTACTGCTAGGATAGTTGAAAGAAAATAAAACTTTTAATAACAGGAACAGTCCTTGCTGGATCAGTTCAAGAAAAGGTTAGACAAATCTTGCACACTATTGAGTGTGTAGAAAATTTTCCCTGGCACCGTTGCCAGTGGTACCTACTCGGTATGGGCGCAAGGCCTTTTGAGGGTTCTTTTCCTTGTAACTCCTTGTAACTCTCTCTCTCTCTCTCTCTCTCTCTCTTCTCTCTTCTCTCTTGACTTGCTGATGAGAACTTCCTCACTCAGTGGGTCAACGAGCCTACACGGCGAAAGCGTTGGACTTAGTGTCACGACCGAAGACAACTCGTCACGGCCTCACCGTTGACGAATCGTTGGGCGGGAGTGATCATGTCTTATTAGGTTCCGTGTGTGCGTCCCTCGGGTGAAGCGAGTAACTCGAGGCAGTAAGCTCGATCTCCGGCGGGCGAACTTTGTTAGCCTCAGGGATAGCGAAGGAGAGATGGGTTAGAGGTGGCGGCGATGTGAGGGAGTGTGGAGTGCATTCCGGGATGAGTTTGTGGTGCTGCAGTCTGCTGCATACCCTCAAAACGGTCACCCCTGCTTCAAACGCAGCCTAAGTGGTTCAATCGTGGCATCGCTTCGGCTATCCGAAATAGGAAAGTAGCGTATAGGAGGGCGAAGGCCAATCGTTCCCACGAGAACACTGAAGCGTATCTCAGCCTGTGTAGGGAAGTGAAGGCGAAGGTTAGGCTAGCGAAAGTAACGAAGCAAAATACGGGTGGCAAGCCTCTGCAAGGGGAACCCTAAGGAGTTCTTCAGTTATGTTAATAGTAGAAAGCCCATTAGAAGCATGATAGGTCCTTTAAAGGACGGAAGCGGCGTTCTGCGGACCTCCGAACGCGGACATCGCTAATGTGCTTAATGAGTACTTTGCGGGAGTGTTCACCAGGGAGGATACCGCGTCATCCCCGAGCCAGCTGTGAGGCACGAAGGGCTGGCCTGGATAGTGTTAGATGTACCGCGACAGTCGTTGCTCATAGAATAGACAACTGAGCGCGTTTAAGGCTCCTGGGCCAGACCAGTTTTTTTCCCCAGTTGTTTTGGCGAGAAGTGCGCTGACCAGGTGGCTCCCACCTGGTACATCTCAACAAATCGTTGGTGATGGGCCAGGTGCCTGGTGACTGGAGGGAGGCCAACGTGACCCCTACTTTAAGAAAGGGGATCACGAAAGTCCAGGGAACTATCGTCCTATTAGTCTCACTTCAGTTGTAGGTAAATTATTAGAAAGGATAATAGCTGATAGAATCGTTGACATTTGGTTCCTACAAGCTGCTTGGGGACTCCCAACATGGGTTTAGACGGCTAGGTCGGTCTCACCAACTTGCTCGAGTTTTTCAACGTCATGTTGAGTGAGTACGATAAGAGTAGGGCGATTGATATACTTTATCTCGACTTCAGAAAGCCTTTGATAAGGTAACTCACCGCCGGCTAATGGCGAAAGTGCGCGCGCTGGGATCGGTGGGGAAATAGGTAGGGGATTGAAAAAACTGGCTAAGGAATAGGCGGCAGAGGGTGGTAATTAAAGGGGCTAGTTCGGGTTGGGCCTCGGTCACTAGTGGGGTTCCTCAGGGTTCCGTTTTGGGGGCCACTCTTGTTTACCAATTTACATAAATGATATCGACGGTGGCATCGTCAGTCGGATCGCCAAATTCGCTGATGACACCAAGCGGGGCCAATGTTGGGACGCCCGAAAGCGATCGAGGAAACTGCGTGCGGACCTAGTAGGATAGGAGAGTGGTCCGAAAAATGGCAAATGCCGTTAACTGGGTAAATGCAAAGTGATGCACATTGGCTACGCCAATAACAAGTCGGACTACTCGATGTGGGCAGTAATATCGAGGTGACTGATTTAGAAAAGGACTTGAGTGTGCTAATTAGCAGCGACCTTAAGTTACGAAACAGTGTGTAGAGGTGGAAAAGAAAGACCAGAAACTATTGGGTTATATCAGGAGGCAATTTCAGTTTCGGAACAAGGAGATTGTGCTCACTGTACAATTCCCTTGTTCGGCCGTACCTGGAGTATGCTGTGCAGTTCTGGTCGCCCACCCTCAGGAAAGATATTGAGAGGCTGGAGCGAGGCAGGCGAGGGCCACAAAGTGGATCCCTTCCGTTAGGCATTTGGCTACAATCGACGGTTACGCGCCCTGAAACTTGTTTTCGCTTGAAACTCGGAGGCTGCGCGGTCAACTGATCGAGGTTTTCAAGCTCTTACGAGGGTTCAACGATGTCGATTTAGAAGTATGTTAGTTTAAATGATAACCAACTCGCACAATGGTTGGAAGTGGATTTGAAACGGTTAGGACTAGTGTGGTGGGAATTACGTACGTATAAGATCTGTGACACATGGAACAGGTTACCTTCGGAAGTTGTGAACAGTTCCTCTGTGGATCAGTTCAAGAAAAGGTTAGACGAAATCTTGCACATTTGAGTTGTAAAGACATTTAGGACTCAGTCTGCGGAAATTTCTTTTTCCTATAATAGTTAATATCTGGAACCAACTTCCCTCAGAGTTGTTTCAAGTAAAGTGTAAATCTGTTTAAAAATAGGCTAGACAAAGTACTGACACACACTCATAGTTTAGATTAAAACCTTAGAAACCTCTGCAGGAGTTCGCTTGCTCGGTCTCTGTGAGCAAGCTAAATATAGAGCTATTATATATTCTCCACTTTCCTGTAAAATTCCTTGGCTACTTTTCCAGGGTCAAGTATTTCTTCAACCTTTTTCCGTACCTGCCTCTGGCAGGGAGGGAGCGGAGGGGGGGAGAGAGCTTTCTACTTTTCTATCCAGTTTTCTACTACTGCTAGCATAGTTGAAAGACAAAATTTTCCTGGCACCCGTTCATTGGTACTCCTCGGTATGGGCCGCAAGGCCTTTGATTGGTAC
>JAJOZX010012480.1:0-5000 GCA_023014485.1 Bathynomus jamesi
AGTTGACTAAATCTTTGAAAGATAAGCGGAATAATGGGATCACCTGAAGATTAGGGCACCCAGCCTTCTTTATAAGGCTAACTACCGAAAATATCACGACCTAACCAATCGTCAAAGGCGTACAGTTGACCTAACGATTGGTTAGGTTAGGTCGTGATATTTTCGTTAGTTACCTTTATAAGGCTAACTAAAGAAGGCTGGGGGCCCTGATCTTCAGGTGATCCGAATAATGTACTGATTTCTGGGGCTCTTCCCAAAATTTATGAAAGTAATAGACTGTTAAGTAAAGCAATTTACTTCAGTACTAAATTATCATAGAAGCGATTTGCGTCCTTGAAGGAATAGAATTCATTAACTTTGGGTCGGAATTTAACTCGGCGGATTTGTTCATTCAAGATGGCGTTCACTTGAATGAAATACTGTAGGTACTGTAATTCGTGACTCGGGAGGGTGATTAACCAAAAAGTAAGATTATTTAACCCTAGATTATCCATCTTCATTTTATTTAAAAATTTACTCAAAATTAACAATAATAAAAATAATAATAATAATAATAATAATAAAAAATTGCGTAATTATGACCAACTATCGAAAAATAAAGAGTACCGAGGAGCCATATGGGTAATCTAGGGTTAAAACGTAGTCAAGATGAAATAGTTCTTTCTCGTTTAAGAAATGTAACTCGTCGACCTTAAGGAAACTTAGTGCGTATAGAGGAACAAATAGTAACATAAAGAATAGTTTAAAAGTAATGTTTTTTAATGCGAGGAGCGAAAGGAAAACGAATTTAAAGCTTCAGTTCACTTTGAAAATTACGACGACATTATGGCAATAACTGAATCGTGGATTAAAAATGTAGATAGATTTTATAGGTAAACACCATATTTAGAGTTATAAACTTTTTAACAAGGATAGAAGTGGTAAAATGGGTGGTGTACTCTTATATTGTAAAGAAAATCTTCATCCAGTTCAAAAGAAGGTTAATGCCAGTAACTTCTTTCGTTAGCCTTATAAGGCTAACTAACGAAAATATCACGACCTAACCTAAGCAATCGTTAGGTCAACTGTACACCCTTGACGATTGGTTAGGTTAAGTCGTGATATTTTCGATAGTTAGCTTTATAAGGCTAACTAACGAAGGCTGGGGTCCCTGATCTGTTGGGGCACGGACAAAAACTCATCACTTAAATGCAAAAGAGGACAAAAACTCACCAGACAAATGTTTTTGCGAAATATATACACTCTAGTCTAGATCTTAAGATCTTAAGATCAAGATTTTAGACTCATTGTAGATAATTACTCGTCATCTTTCAAATTGTTTATCTTTCAAATTGTTATGTTTTTAACCAACCAACCAATATTAATTTTTCACCAACCAACCAATCTTTCGTTATAAATTAATGCCCAGTTAGGTCAGTTGCATGCCCGGTTAGGTCAATTGAGTGCCAGGTTAGGTCAATTGAATGCCCGATTAGGTCAACTGTACGCCTTTGACGATTGGTTAGGTTATAGGTTAAGTCATGATATTTTCGTTAAAAACACATTACTTATTTAAAGTGCTCTAACATGTTTGTTTTTCATTTCTCCAAAAAAAAAAAAGTTATTTTTGAAATCAGTGACCAAAACTACATTAGTATACCGTTTTGGTTAAAAACAGAACAATTTAAAAGATGAAGAGTAATTATCTACAATGAGTCTAAAATCTTAAGATCTAGACTAGAGTGTATGTATTTCGCAAAAACATTTGTCTGGTGAGTTTTTGTCCTCTTTTGCATTTAAGTGGTGAGTTTTTGTCCGGTGAGTTTTTGTCCTGAATTCGATCTGTTAGGTCAACTGTACGCCTTTGAGGATCACCTGAAGATCAGGGCCCCCCCAGCCTTCTTTAGTTAGCTTTATAAGGCTAACTAACGAAAATATCACGACCTAACCTAAATAATCGTTAGGTCAACTGTACGGTGTACGCCCTTGACGATTGGTTAGGTTAGGTTAGGTTAGGTCAGGTTAGGTTAGGTCGTGATATTTTCGTTAGTTAGCCTTATAAAGCTAACTAAAGAAGGCTGGGGGCACTGATCTTCAGGTGATCCGGAGTAGAATTAGACGTTGAAATGTATAACATTTTAAGTAGCATAGTTACTCATAAGAATAAATTATTGTCGGGGATTTTAACTGCCAAATATTAATTTCATTACTTTAAACAGCGATGCTGCGGGTATATGTTTGATAGATTTTCTATAAATAATTTTCTTTTTCAAAAAGTATTAGAACCGACCCGCGGTGAGAATATTTTGGACTTTGTTTTAACAACAAATGATAAGTTAGTTTAGGATCACCTGAAGATCATGGCCCCAGCCTTCTTTAGTTAGCCTTATAAGGCTAAGTAACAAAAAATATCACGACCTAACCTAACCAATCGTTAGGTCAACTGTACGCCCTTGACGATTGATTAGGTTAGGTCGTGATATTTTCGTTAGTTAACCTTATAAAGCTAACTAAGGAAGGCTTGGTGCCCTAATCTTCAGGTGATCCTCAAAGGCGTACAGTTGACCTAACGATTGGTTAGGTTAGGTCGTGATATTTTCATTAGTTAGCCTTATAAGGCTAACTAAAGAAGGCTGGGCCCCTTAGCGGCCATAGGATATAATTTTTAATTAAAACCTAATAAGTTATTGCTACTCTACAGTACGCTTCTCTTCTAAGTTTCATGTCTCTGTTCATTACCTTCTTTTTGAAAATGAATAAGAGGTCAATTCATGGAGAGAAGGCAAATTTGTTACATTTTTGCATGAAAGACGTTTTCGACGTGAAATGAACAAACCACCACTTGAAAGACAACATAGAAGATGGTTTGATCAATTTGAGAGAACTGAAAGTACTGAAAGAGAAATCTCCTGGAATGCGAAACAAATCTCTTGAAAGAATAAATGCTGTTCATGAAGCATTTACCAGAAGCCCTAAGAAGTCAATTAGGCGAATAAAGGCTCAGATGAAAAATGTAAAACCTCACTTTTAAGTGAAGGTCAAAATGTGACAATAAAACCCACACTAATAGACGGAGTTTATTTTCACAACAGTTTCGATGCCCACTGGCATCCTCTTCGGGTGGATACAGAAAAACGAATGAACAAAAGTAAGTAAGGAAACAATCCAGGAGAGGTAAGGAACATTCTAGAAGGCCAGAGACCATTAAGATATCCTGAGTTTATCAGAAAGGTGTATTTTAAAGCCAGGAAATCTTTTTATGCCCCTTGGGAACCTTTAGTTAACCAAAAACAATATTTGAGTTTGCCTTACATTTCCGACTTAGAAAGTGTAAAACCTTTGACAAAAGATTTTAGGTTTGATGTGGCGTTCAAATATTCGTCTACTGTTAAATGTAAATTGGTTATGAATAACTTTGCCAAACAGGAGAAAGCTGGTGTCTAAAGCATTCCCTGTAAAAATTGTGATTTAGTATATGTAGAAGAAACTGGAAGAAATATTAAAACTCGTATTAATTAAAGAACATAAATTCGCCTTCAGATGTTGTAACACTAATAATTTAATGCAATGTTTTATCATGCCAGCCAAAATAATCATGCCATAGATTGGGAATCAAGCGAGTTATTTTATAAATGTAATAATTATGTCGAAAGAAAAATAATAGAATCTCTATGTATAGAACAAGAAGATAAATTTAATTTGTGTGAAGGTACTTATAAGCTTGACCCTTTGATGAGATTCTTGGTCAAAAAATCCCTTCCGGTGTCGGGTGAACGGGATGTAACCTAGGTGTGAATTTCTTAATGGTCTCTGGCCTTCTAGAATGTTCGTAACCTCTCTTGAATTGTTTCCTTAGTTTTGTTCATTCGTTTTTTTGTATCCACCCGAAGAGGATGCCACTGGGCATCGAAACTGTTGTGGAAATAAACTCCATCTATTAGTGTGGGTTTTATTGTCACGGCTCAGATGAACATACCGTGCTCCTCTGTCCATAGAATTACCACAAGGAGAGGGGACTGGGAGGGACGGGTGTGTTACTGAAACCTTCCCTGGTTCCCCCTTAATGTGTACACCAAATTTCGTGCGGATTGTCCTAGCCATTTAAGCGTGTATAAATGAACATAGAACACACGAATAGACAAACAGACAGACATACATACAAACATAATTATCATCATAATCCCGTACATACAGTACATAAGATATATTTATTTATTTATTTATTTATTTTCTTTAAAGTGGAGAATGGAAGTCAAATGCTTTTTTATCTTAATGGAAAGGCAAAGTATTTTTTGAATATATATTTATAATTTTAGACTGTATTTTTGAAAGTCAAAATAAAAGTATTTTTCTGTAACGCGAAATTATTAAGGTGGTTTGCTGACGAGAATTTTATGCTCTTTAATATTTTGAAAGCCTTGAAAACAAGCGCAATATAATGTGATTTTTACTTTGATTCAATACATCAGTGTATATATATATACATACAAAGGTGGGCAGGACCGAGTTCCAAAAGGACCGAATTCCAGGAACTCGGTCCTTTTTAAGGACCGTGAGCGGAAAGTCGGTCATTTTCTCAGTGAGGACCGAAATGAGGAGCGACGGTCCATTTTTAAGCAATTCCGGACGGTCCGGTCCGGACGGTCTTTTTTAGTGATTTTAGTGTGTTTAGTGATTATTTGAAGTTCTAAAGAAGATGGATCGTTTCCTCCAGAAGACTCAGAAAGAGACTGAGACTGAACTGAAAGTTGTTTCAACACCTGGCACCATCCAGTGCCGCCGTGGAGAGGCTCTTCTCTTTGGGAAAGGACGTCCTCAAGCCGAAAAGGTCAGGGCTCAGTGACAGCCATTTTGAAATGCTAGTCTTCTTGAAGGGAAACTCAAGCATTTAACTTAATAACTTTTTTTCATCATTTATGTATTGTATTAATTATAATTTACGTTAATAAAATTAAAGATTTCCAGTGTCTTTAATTTCATTTTTCATTTTAATAAAATTTTTCACTTATATATAAGGACCG
>JAJOZX010012480.1:10000-95950 GCA_023014485.1 Bathynomus jamesi
GAAGGTTCTATCCTTAAATGCTCGTAGCCTACGAAATAAAATAAACGAATTTTTTTCCTTAATTGCTTGTAAAGACTATGATTTAATTGCGATAAATGAATCGTGGCTTAGCACTGAAACACGTGACTTTGTAGGGGAATATCAAATTAAAGGTTATAGACTTTTTGTTAAAAACAGATAGGTAGGCGAGGAGGCGGTGTTATGTTGTATATCAAAGATAATATTGCGAACGTTATAGAAGTAAAGCAGTCAATTCCAGAACCGATAGATTCGACTATAGCAGAACTTAAATTGAACGATTTCAAACTTCTTGTTGCGGTTATATATAGGCCCCCAAATCAAACAGCTGATACGGACGAAGCGTTATATCGTGAGCTAAAGAGAATAATCGGTAGTGAGCAGGCTTTAGTTATGGGTGACTTTAATTGCGCCAACGTGAATTACGATACAATGCAGGGAGACGCGGAAGGTAATCGTTTAGTTAATTTTCTCGAGGATAGCTTTCTTATTCAAAAGGTTGGGGAACCTACGAGGTTGGACAGTATTTTAGATTTAGTAATAACTACGGATGATAGGCTAATTACTGATCTTCAAGTAATAGAACCGTTGAGCAATAGCGATCACAATATGCAGAGTTTGTCCTCTCAGTAAGTCACTCGAAACCAACTAACTCGACTAAAATTCCTAACTTCCAGCACGCAGACTTTAGTAAATTTCGAAATAAATTTTCACACGTCAATTGGGAAAAACGTAATGGGGAACTCCAACGCAAAACTAATGGGAATCGTTCGTAACGGTATTTAGGACTATAAATGAGGAATGTGTACCGTACAAAATTAAGCGTGCGAAAGTAAACAACAAGCCCTTGTGGTTTACTTCTAGAGTACGAGACATTATAAAGAGTAGAGATAGGGCTTATAGGCAACATAAGTGCGATAAAGACAATTTGTTGTTACGAAACAACTACATATCTCTGAGGCGTGAAGCGAAAAGTGTAATAAAAAAGTCCAAGCGCGAATTTGAAATCTCCATAGTTCGTGACGGTAAAGAAAACCCCAAACGATTCTTCAATACGTCAATAATAGAAATCCAGTAAAAAGTGTCTTAGGTCCATTGAAAAATGTAAATGGAGATCTAGTCTCTGAAAACAAGGAAATGGCTACCTTGCTAAACGAATTTTTTACGTCAGTTTTTACTATAGAAGATGTAACGAATATCCCTACGGTCATAGACATAATACCTTTTGATAATGGTAATATTTTGGATAATATTGTCGTTAGTGAAGGGGAAGTAATGCGCTATATTGATAAAATGAAAACGCGTAAATCACCGGGTCGGATTCCATATATCCCATACAACTAAATGAATTAAAAGATAGCATTGTTGTGCCGCTAGCAAAGATTTTGTATGCGTCTATTTCTGAGGGGCGCGTACCAGATAATTTCAAGTTAGCAAACGTAACACCTATCTTTAAGAAAGGCGATAAAGGTGCGGCGGGAAATTATAGGCCAATCAGTTTAACGTCTGTTGTAGGTAAGCTACTGGAATCAATAATTAGGGATCGTATAGTCGAACACTTAGAAGTGCATAATCTGGTTAGAAATACGCAACACGGTTTTAGGCGAAACAAATCTTGCTTAACTAATCTTTTAGAACTTTTCCAAAGCGTGGTTGACGTTTACGATAGACATCGGGCGGTTGATGTAGTGTATTTAGATTTTGAAAAAGCGTTTGACACCGTGCCGCACAAAAGACTCATTGAAAAAACTAAGGCTCATGGAATCAGGGGTGTAGTAATAAATTGGCTAGAAGAGTGGTTGCGAGGCAGGAAACAGAGGGTGGTCGTTGATGGAGCGGAGTCGTGTTGGGCTAATGTAGCGAGTGGCGTTCCTCAGGGTTCTGTATTGGGCCCCTTGCTTTTTCTTATATATATTAACGATTTAGATGTCAGCCTAGTCAGTACAGTTTTAAAGTTTGCGGATGACACGAAGCTGGGCGATTAATGACGAAGATAGAGGTAAAATTCAGGAAGATCTGAATAAAATCGTTGATTGGTCAGTCACATGGCAAATGAGATTTAACGTGGATAAGTGCAAAATTTTGCATATAGGTTCGCGTAACGGTAATTTTGCGTATAGTATGTCAGGGAAAGATTTAACAAGCGTAGAGCAGGAAAAAGATTTAGGAGTTATAGTCACTGGTGATTTAAAAGTAGCGAAACAAAGTACAGCAGCGGTCAATAAGGCGAACAAAGTGTTAGGGTTTATAGCTCGAAATTTTGAGTACAAATCGCGCGATATTATAGTTCCTCTTTTAAATCATTAGTTAGACCCCATTTGGAGTACGCGGTCCAATTTTGGAATCCGCATATGCGCAAAGATATAGACAAAATCGAAAGAGTTCAAAGACGAGCAACTAAGATGATTCCGTCTCTTAGGTCAAAGTCGTACGAGGATAGGCTTAAGGAGTTAAAATTGACTACTCTCGAGACTAGGAGGTTAAGGGGTGATCTAATCCAGTTTTCAAAATTATGAATGGGTTTGATAACGTAGATAGAGATAGCTTTTTCGAAATATCTCAATATAATAGGACTAGAAATAACGGGTGTAAGTTGACAAGTAGAAGGTTCGAGACAGCAGTTGCGAAAAACTTTTTTACGCATAGAATAGTAAATAGCTGGAATAGTTTGCCGGTAGAAGTAATTAGTAGCACGTCTATAAACATGAAAAATCGATTAGACGCGCATGTTGATAGAAAGGGTATAGTTTAAGGTAGTAAAATTAAGGCTTTGTGGGGATAGATCCCACAGCTCAACACAAGTGTTGTGGGATATAGGGAGGCAGCGTCTTGGGTTAGGGGATACTCTCTGTCCTTACACACCCCATTTAAAGAGATTCCTCTGCCGAGCGGTGCCCCCCATAGTACTGTGAGGTATTGAAAAACTCATGATCTTCACTTGCCCCACAAACACCTTTAAATGGGAGACCCATAATGGGTGCACACACATTTCTACATTACTGTACAGTCTTTACAGCCACACCTACACTTTTCCTCGTAAGTGTATATATTGTAATGTATATGGTTGTAAATTTTGACTTGGTCCGCAATCGATATGGACCGTGACTTGATGGATACCGTAATGAAATTGACTGGATTCTTTGGATCTGATATATTTGCATGTCCGTTATAAATAGATATAGAGTGTAACATTTGTGGATAGTAGTCTATTATGACTTGATCCTCTGGATCCAGAGATTCTATCTTTAGTTTTAAATCGATAATTAATTAGTTTTAAATTGATAATTATTTAGTTTCGTAAAAATTGGTCGTTGCCAAATTACCGGCAGTTTTTACATAAATTTCTTATGTTGTGGTTCGGAACCCACGTAAAATTGTAGGTCCCCTCCGCCACCACGGAGGACATACACAATACACGATTACGAACACAGTTAGGTAGACCAGCCATGAGTGGATCCTAGGGTCTTTGTTGGTCTGAAACATTATAACATTATAACATCTATCTATCTATATATCTATCTATATATATATATATATATATATCTATCTATATATATCTATATATATCTATCTATCTATCTATCTATATATATATATAATAATATATATTATATATATATTATATAATATATATATATATATATTTGTGCTGTGACTGCAAAATTGGGAATTGGTAAATCTCTAGGAGCGCTCCATTTTTTAATATTAAACATACACTCATAAAAACATATACCATTTGAAAGCTCACAAGCTCACAAATACTCACATTTTAAAAGTATCAATAGCAAATAAGAAAACCTAACCTAAACTTACCTAACCTAACGTTACAAGTCTGTTTTTATGATGAGAAACTTTTCTGGTCAATTTTGAGGTGTTTTGCAAGAATCTGCCATCTGTTTCCTGTGCAAATGCATAGTTTTCGAGATATCGTCATCTTGAAAACTACGCATTTGCACCATTTTGTACAAAACACCTCAAAACTAACCAGAAAAGTTTGCTCTCATCATTTTCATTTAAACTAACGAAAATATCAAGACTTAACCTAACCAATCATCAAGGGTGTATAGTTGACCTAATCGGGCATTCAGTTGACCTAACCTGGCATTCAGTTGACCTAACCTGGCATTCAATTAACCTAACCCGGCATTCAATTAACCTAACAGGTTAATATTGGTTATTTCACCTAAATATCTTCTGATCTTTTCGTATTAGGCACTCACTGTCACATTTCGGGCAAGTTAAGGATGAGAGAATAACGCCGTAATTGATAAAAACATCCAATCCTTTGTCTTCATCTAGGGCACCTGACGAATCAAGTTCTCAGTCAAAATCACACGAATGGCACGTCATAATTCTATCACAATCACCACTAAACTGAATCCAATTTGAAAAAAAAATAGCCAGAACAAAACCCAACCAACTAATTAAGCCGCAGAGTAGCGAAAAAATAGCCCAATTTTTTTGAAAAATAAATTTTTTAGTAGTTTAAATGCGGATTTGACGTGACGTGACGTCAAATCGATATCGTTAATTAAAATTTCAGAAGCAAATATCTTCGTAAATACGAATTTCCCCAAACTCAGAAAAATGTGAGCTTTCAAGTGGTATATGTTTTAGGAGTGTATGTTTAATATTGAAAAATGGAGCGCTCTTAGGGATTATCCTGGATATTTATTAATAATGTAAAATAGAGTAAAATTTTTAACGTAAATGAAAAATATAAGTTAGGTATGATATAAAGTCAACTAGGCCTAAGGTAATTCACAGAAAAGAATAGTGGCTGCACGCATGAAGACAGGCGAATAGGTCTCAACGTGTTTGTACTGGAATATGTGACTTTTTTCCCTGTCAACCAATGAGGTGTGGATTATCAGTCACGTGATGCCACACCTCCGGTTTCGTCCAATTCTGTATTCATAAACCGTTCTAGTGTTTAAATAGCATTTGATATATATAATTAAATCATTTAATATCGTCAAATAGGTCAAATAAGTTAATTAAATAATATAAAACAAATGAAATTTGTAAAATTTATAAAACAATGTATGCAAAAGCTGTCTTTAAGTTTCAGGTTTATAAGAAAGAGGGACGAAAGAGTGTTTTCCTAATGCGAGATGAAACTCCGAAATGCAGAAGGGAGAAAGAGAGCGCAGCGGAGATTCATTCAGTCAGCGGAGAACAGCATGTCAAAGAGGTCGGGTTGTACACAGTCCATCAGAAGATTGCTTTTTCTCCCTCATGTCATTTTCATTTTAATATTTCCATTCGTACCCGTGAGAAATGGGGTCCACTCTTTTAAGATAAACTTGAGATAGTAAATTCAATTCTGCCCTAGGGCCTTTGTAGGGGAAACTTTCCTTCAAGCCCAAGGCCTTATTCTTTGTCCCCCTAGACCAGGGGGTATGGAACTTTCCGCACTGCGGCATATGTAGCTATATTAGTGTAATTGCCCGCGGACAGTTTGATTATTTAAAGTCATACAGTATTTACATTTCAATTATGTCCCAAACTATTTTCAAAGCTACAGTTTGCCGGTACAGACTATTTTAGTTGAAATTTGCCCGCCGGCAATAAAGGTTCCCCACCCCTGCCCTAGACCATATTTACCATTTCCCAAGGCCTATTTGAATTCCGATGAAGACCTATTCCCCGTTATTAATTATATAACGTAAGAAATCTAATTTAATATGTGAAACATAAGATTAAATAGTAAAACTTTGGTGTGTGTTTTATAATAACAGTGAAGGTCATAATAATGGTTTAAAAACGCGTGACAGACACGATCTTTATCATAAAGTAAGCGAGATCATTGTAAGGTAAAAACAGTCACAGTCACTTGGTTGCAGGGACTAAAATTGGTTTGGGAAAAAACATCTTGTCCGCGCTACCAGACTTGTATTAATATCGACACACCCACCCACGAACGGTTCAGTGGACAGGTCACCGGAACGACCACCACAGATCGATTACATTGAGGGGGTGATCACCCGGGGAGAAACCCCACACCCTTCAATTGTGTGTGTTTCCTAGTGTGTTTGGCCCTGTCAGTAACGGTTCTAAGAATGCTTTCATTTTTGTTATGTAAAAGCAATGAATGTGCGAGACTAGAACTGGTCATTCTTGAATAATTGATTCGATTTAGAGAACTTCAACTATTATTCGTTTCCAAAATGGTGTTTTAATCTTTCCGAAAATTCTCCGGGATAGTCTGTCAATAACACAACACCAGATAAAATATAGACAAAATCTAAATCAAATGATATTCAGCCTTATTAACAATGCAATTTATGGTATGGGGAATTCCCCTGAAATGAAAATAAAAACAAGTCTCAAATGAAGGAAAAGCAAACATTAATATATTAAATATAAATGCAAAAAACTTCACTTCTCTACGTGAAAGTTAAAATATGATAATAAAAACCCACTCTAATAGACAGAGTTTATTAGAGTGGGTTTTTATTATCATATTAAATATACTTACTGTTGATTACCGTATAAACCGGCGGATAAGTTGAATGTTTTTTCTAAATATTTGAATCCCAAAACTAGGGTGCGACTTACACGAATTTCGAGCTGATTTTATTTTCTCGCAAGGGCTTTTATGTACTGTTTGAAAAAAAAAAACCAACAGAAATCTTTGAAGCTTTGATACAAACAAAGCGAAGTAAAAGGGCAAATCTTTGGAAATCCCCAATTTCCAACCATTGAACCAAAACTTCTTGCTTGCCCACCTTATTTAGCTCGAAAATGAACTAAAAGTTAGGGTAAGGCTTATACAAATGTTACGCACATTAAGTCATTCCAGGCCAAAAACCTATCAGCGAATTATACGCCAGAGCGACTTATTCACCAGTTTATACGATATCCTATTAGTGTTTTCCACTTGTGTTTTCTGTTACTGTTTTCTACTTCCATAACTTTATATATATTACGTACAAACTTGCAACTGAGGACTTTCAAAATAAGTTTCCAATAAAATATGACTCACACTAAAGAGGAGAGCTTGTACTCAGTTATTAAATTATGACCTAAAGAATGACGAAATTTTTCAAAATAAAATTCAGAATACATTTGTTTAAACTCAAATTCTTTCAAAAGCAAAATGAAATGGATTTAAATTACTAATTGAAAGCAAAAACTGTAACTTTGTATCAGTAAGAAATGTTAGATTGAATCGCCAGTCAGTGACAATAAAACTCATAACACTAAACAATATATTGATTTACTACATTTTTTTTTTTGGGCCTGAAAAAGCACAGCGTAGAAATTGGGTGCAAAATGTTGCATGCTAAACTCATTATTTTATTATTCTGAGTGTTTCATTATAAAATTTATGAGATCGCGTGCAAAACATGCGCAATCTCTTAGTCACACACGTCTGATCTAATTAAGAAATGTCCAAACATACAGTACATATTTTAAATACAATTAATAATGTTTGTGTTATTTAACGTCTTTCTCAATGGCAAACGTCTCGTGGAGGATCTACATCTCTATATGGGATCCGAACTATTTACGGGTTGCTACATCATCCGCACGCAGAGAACCGTCACCCATCCAAACACTCACCAGAACCAACGTTGCTTGACTTCGCTTAACTTCCATAACTTTAGAAATGTAAATTCATAAAGCTATTGGCCATTAAAACATTTAGTAAACCAATAAATGAAGCTTATTTAGATTAACCAATAAATGCAGGCTTCACCACAATTTCCAACACAAACAGATCTGTAAATGACACGTGTGTATTTATACATAAATCAGACATTGTATACATTGTATTCTCTGTATGAATTGTACAATTATGCAAGTGCTTCTGTATAAATGCTATGCAGTAAAGCGTAAAGAATAATAAATTAAGAACTTAATGAATAACATAGAGAATGCTATCAGTTAAAATCAATATAAAGTGAATAGATAAGAATTATTCATTATTTTCTTAGTGTTTTCTACTTACTCGCGCACATAGATATATATATACAGTATATATATATATATATTAGTTTGTTAGTTTCGTTTTTAACTATAAGTACATAGTATTTCTTCCGGGGTCGTTGCGAAATAGCAATTCCCAATCTACTTCCTTTATTTCTACATTTATTTCTGTATTTATGACGCTGCTATCTTTTATTTGTGGTATTTTTAGGTATAAGTGTTCTTCTGCACTTCCCTCTATTGCTTTCTCCTCAGTGTTCTGTACCTCGGTTACGTCAGTGGAAATAAAACAGGAATATACGACTAATAACTAGTTTGTTACTGCGCTTAAAGAAAAAAATATTCTTATCTCAAACAAAATTAAAGAATGTAGTGTGATATATATATATATATATACTGTATATGCTTCCCGAAATTCCTTCCTTGCCTGTGACGCAATAAACAGCTGAGAAGAAAATGCAAAATTAAGGTAAATCGAGACTGACGGTAAACTGGCACACCAAAACTCTGTTGGGAATGGGGCATTTATTACTAATAATCATAAAATAGAGTAAATTTTGAAATGAATGACATAAGAAAACATAGGCCATCATTTGTTGACAAATATCAAAGTAGCCTCACACAGGCCAAATGACTTGTACACAAATCCCTTTCCCGATTATGTTATAATGTTTCAGACCAACAAAGACCCTAGGATCCACTCATGGCTGGTCTACCTAACTGTGTTCGTAATTGTGTATTGTGCATGTCCTCCGTGGTGGCGGAGGGGACCTACAATTTTACGTGGGTTCCGTTTTTAATTTTAATTTTTAATTTGTTGCCAGACGTCCTTTATTTCAAAGGACAGTCCTTTATTTCGATCTCTTGTCCTTGTCCTTTATTGAAGCGTCAAAGGACGGCATATGTCCTTTATTTCTATTTTTATGTCTATTTCAAAATCATAAATAATAAATCCTTTAAGAAATTTATTATAATTACATAGGTATTTTTTTGCGTTTTGTTCCTTGACAGAGTAGGTAACCATTATCATTGCATCGTTAAGGCTTAATAAGTTAATAACAGTGTAGGCTCATTGATTTCTATGAGGCCGCAATAGATAATTCTGTGAGCTCTACTGCAATAAGCGGAGTGCCCCCACAAATGTGTACGACAACTTATTTTTCCATACGCTGCGTCGCTGAAAGATACAGTAGTGGTACTGCTCTCGTCTATATTCAAGAACATTTTAAATATAGTAAAAATCAAAGATGTTGAAATAAATATTTATCCTATAACATTTAAAATTTTTTGGGGGAGCATCATTCTCTCTCTCTCTCTCTCTCTCTCTCTCTCTCTCTCTCTCTCTCTCTCTATATATATATATATATATATATATATATTTGAGAATCTGGGAGTGGCAGCTTGAAAACGTTTTGAGTGTCCTTTAATCCGGTCATCAAAATCTGGCAACCCTAGAACTTCCGAACCACAAAACCTTAATTTTACTACCTTAAACTATACCTAATCTATTAACATATGCGTCTAATCGATTTTTAACATGTTTATAGACGTGCTACTAATTACTTCTACCGGCAAACTATTCCAGCTATTTACTCTTCTATGCGTAAAAACGTTTTTGGCAATTGCTCTCTCGAACCTTCTACTTGTCAACTTACACCCGTTATTTCTAGTCCTATTATATTAAGATATTTCGCAAAAGCTATCTCTCACTACGTTATCGAACCCATTCATAATTTTGAAAACCTGGATTAGATAACCCCTTAGCCTCCGAGTCTCGAGTGTAGTCAATTTTAACTCCTGAAGCCTATCCTCGTACGACTTTGACCTAAGCGACGGAATCATCTTAGTTGCTCGTCTTTGAACTCTTTCGATTTTGTCTATATCTTTTCGCATATGCGGATTCCAAAATTGGATCGCGTACTCCAAATGAGGTCTAACTAATGATTTATAAAGAGGAACAATAATATCGCGCGATTTGTACTCAAAATTCCGAGCTATAAAACCTAACACTTTGTTCGCTTTATTGACCGCTGCTGTACTTTGTTTCGTTACTTTTAAATCACCAGTGACTATAACTCCTAAATCTTTTTCCTGCTCTACGCTTGCTAACTCCTTCCCTGACATACTATACGCAAAATTACCGTTACACGAACCTATATGTAAAATTTTGCACTTATCGACGTTAAATCTCATTTGCCATGTGACTGACCAATCAACGATTTTATTCAGATCTTCCTGGATTTTACCTCTATCTTCGTCATTAATCGCCCTACCACCCAACTTCGTGTCATCCGCAAACTTTGAAACTGTACTGACTAGGCCGACATCTAAATCGTTACAGTATATAAAAAAAAGCAAGGGGCCCAATACAGAACCCTGAGGAACGCCGCTCGCTACATTAGCCCAAGACGACTCCGCTCCATCAACGACCACCCTCTGTTTCCTACCTCGCAACCACTCTTCTATCCAATTTATTACTACACCCCTGATTCCATGAGCCTTAGTTTTATCAATGAGTCCTTTGTGCGGTACGCTTTTGTGCGGTACGCTTTGAAAAAATTCTGAAAGATTAGTTAAGCAAGATTTGTTTCGCCTAAAACCGTGCTGCGTATTTCTAACCAAGTTATGCAATTCTAAGTGTTCGACTATACGATCCCTAATTATTGATTCCAGTAGCTTACCTACAACAGACGTTAAACTGATTGGCCTATAATTTCCAGCCGCACCTTTATCGCCTTTCTTAAAGATAGGTGTTACATTTGCTAATTTGAAATTATCTGGTACGCACCCCTCAGAAATAGACGCATTAAAAGTCTTTGTTAGCGGCACAACAATGCTTTCTTTTAATTCTTTTAGTTGTATGGGATATATGGAATCTGGCCCCGGTGATTTACGCATTTTCATTTTTTCAATATAGCGCATTACCTCCCCTTCACTAACCACAATATTATCCAAAATATTACCATTATCAAAAGGTATTATGTCTATGACAGTAGGGATATTCGTTACATCTTCTATAGTAAAAACTGACGTAAAAAATTTGTTTAGCAAGGTGTCCATTTGCTTGTTTTCAGAAACTAGCTCTCCGTTAACATTTTTCAACGGCCCCAAGACACTTTTTACTGGATTTCTATTGTTGACGTATTGAAAGAATGGCTTAGGGTTTTCTTTACCGTCACGAGCTATGGAGATTTCAAATTCGCGCTTGGACTTTTTTATTACACTTTTCACTTCACGCCTTAGAGATATGTAGTTGTTTCGTAACCACAAATTGTCTTTATCGCACTTATGTAGCCTATAAGCCCTATCTCTACTCTTTATAGTGTCTCCTACTCTAGAAGTAAACCAGAAGGGCTTGTTGTTTACTTTCGCACGCTTAATTTTGTACGGTACACATTCCTCATTTATAGTCCTAAATACGGTTTCAAACGAATCCCACATTAGTTTTGCGTTGGAGATCCCCATTACGTTTTCCCAATTGACGTGGGACAATTCATTTCGAAATTTACAAAAGTCTGCGTGCTGGAAATTAGGAATTTTAGTCGAGTTAGCTGGTTTCGATGACTTACTGAGAGGACAAACTCAACCATATTGCGATCGCTATTGCTAAACGGTTCTATTACTTGAAGATCAGTGATTAGCCTATCGTCCGTAGTTATTACTAAATCTAAAATACTGTTCAACCTCGTAGGTTCCCCAACCTTTTGAATAAGAAAGCTATCTTCGAGAAAATTAACTAAACGATTACCTTCCGGGTCTCCCTGCATTGTATCGTAATTCACGTTGGCGCAATTAAAGTCACCCATAACTAAGGCCTGCTCACTACCTATTATTCTCTTTAGTTCACGATATAACGCTTCGTCTGTATCAGCTTTTTGATTAGGGGGCCTATATATAACCGCAACAAGAAGTTTGAAATCGTTCAATTTAAGTTCTGCTATAGTCGAATCTATCGGTTCTGGAATTGTGTGCTTTACTTCTATAACGTTCGCAATATTATCTTTAATATACAACATAACACCGCCTCCTCGCCTACCTATTCTGTTTTTAACAAAAAGTCTTCTTCTTTCTCTTCGCCCGTTCCCGCCTCTATGCGGGGTCGGCGTTTCTGACCAGCCTCCTCCACACAGCCCGGTCCTGGGCTTCTTCCTCCGACAAACCCTTCTCCCTCAAATCGTCCCTCACCTTCTCCATCCACCTTCGCTTCGGTCTGCCTCTCTTTCTCCTGCCATACACCTCCATATTCATCGTTCTCTTACCCACATAATCTTCGTCCCCTCTCATCACATGTCCATACCATTTCAGTCTACTTTCTTGTATCTTCCTCGAGATTTCTCCAACCTTTGTTGTGCCCCTTATCCTTTCATTCCTTACTCTATCCAACCTTGTCACTCCGCACATCCATCTCAGCATTCTCATCTCCGTTACATCTAGTCTTTTCTCATGATCTTTCTTTATAGCCCAAGACTCAGCCCCATACATCATAGCCGGTCTTACCACAGTCTTATACACTTTTCCCTTAACCCTTGCGCCTATTCTTCGGTCACACAACACCCCTGAAACTTTCTTCCAATTTTTCCAACCAGATTGCACTCTGTGTGTTATTTCTGTGTCCAGCTCACCGTCCTCAGCCACTGTCGATCCCAAGTACGTAAACTTACTTACTCTCTTTAACCTCGCTCCATCTAAACTAATTTCTGAGTCTTGATTTTCGTAGAACCTCAGGTACTCCGTTTTCTTTCTGCTGATTTTCAACCCTCTGTCTTCAAAAGCCCTCCTCCATTCCTCCAATTTTCTTTCTACTACTTCTCTCCTGTTGCTGCACAGAACAATATCGTCTGCAAAGAGCATACACCAAGGGGATTGATCTTTTATCCCCTGGGCCAACACATCCATAATCAAAACAAAAAGGTACGGGCTCAAAGAAGATCCCTGATGTAGACCAACCCTCACGGGGAACCATTCCGTTACACCTACACTACTCCTAACCTGGGTCCTTGCTCCTTCATACATACTTTGCACCAACCTAACGTACTTCTCCGGCACACCTTTCTCTCTCATACACCTCCAAACCTCCTGGCGTGGCACTCTATCATATGCTTTCTCTAGGTCGATGAAAACCATGTGCAGTCCCTTTTGTCGCTCCCGGTGTTTCTCCATCAACTGCCTCAGTGCAAAAATCGCATCAGTTGTTCCCCGACCTGGCATAAAACCCAACTGCTCTTCCCCCACGGTTGTCTCTTCTCTTAACCTTTTCTCTATAACAAAAAGTCTATAACCTCTAATTTGATACTCCCCTACAAAGTCACTTGTTTCAGTTCTAAACCAAGATTCATTTATCGCAATTAAATCATCGTCTTTACAAGCAATTAAAGAAAAAAATTCGTTTATTTTATTTCGTAGGCTACGAGCATTTAAGGATAGAACCTTCAAATTGTTTGTAATTACGACATCTTCGCGAGCGCAGGGGAAATTTGAAGAAATTACGCTGGGACCGTTCGAGTTACGGCAGCCTGAAAAGAAGAGACAGTATTATGAAATAGTCTTCCTAAACGCGCAGCTCCAACGTCGTTAAGATGAAGTCCATCTCCAAGGAACAAGTCCCTCCTGCCGTAGAAACTGTTCCAAAAATTCGAAAAATGCACTCCTTCCTGTTGGCAAAGAGACTTTAGGTTATTGTTGTTATAGGTCGCCTTGCTGTAGAAATCGCTAAGTTGGATAATTCGAGGAAGTATACTTGTTAAAACAATCTTATTATTTTTTTCCTTTAGTCGCTCTAGTAAGTCCCTGTACCTAGGCAGCAGCTCTTCCGATCTAGAATTTAAAACGTTATTAGTACCGAGATGAATAAGATACGTTGTGTCCGCAGAGGTTCCGTTTGTAAAATGGTCAACACTATTAGTTATATCCTCCACCCTTGCACCAGGGTAGCAGTAGCGGCGCCTACGACGAGGGTTTCTCCCACAGAATTCCTCGAGCTGTCCTCAAACAATGGAATCGCCAACGAGTCGTATTTCAGGTTCAGCAGCATCTTCGAAACCTAAAACAGAAAACTTATTATTTGTTATTACTGGTAGATAAGTCTTAGGTTTTCTCAATGGGGCTCCATTACGCACTGGAACGAAGGGTTGGGAACTAGGGGAAAAGAGAGGGCTATTAGTACTATTTATATTATTAGTAGAAACTGAGGCAAGAGGGGTCGTAACTGCAGTCTCAAGGGATTCTAATTTTGCCGTCAAGAGCATCACACGTTCTTCAAGCCTCACTCTGGCCTCCCTCTCACGTTCTAACTCGTTCCTCAGGACTTCCATGCTTGAGCACCACCTGCAAACTAACTGTTCATTATTATTAGCCATTGTAAACGCGTAAGCGGCAAATTTCCCTTCACAGCGACTGCAAGTACTTGACGGGGGTGCCATGCTCTTAATTAATTAAAAAACAAAAAACGAGCGTTGGAAATTAATAAATTACAACGTAGATCTACCACGTGCTTATTGTGCCGTCACCTGCGCAAGCCCGCAAAAAGTTCTTGAAACGCAGACAGAGGTTCTTTAACACAAATTTATACTAAAGAATATATACTTAATTAAACTACCGACGAAAGATCTGTAAAAGAAAAAGTATTAATAAAACTTATCTGTCCGCTATTCGACCGACTTTTTTCTTTCCGTTTTTCCTTTTTCCCACGGTGGGTGACCACACTTTACTTGATGCCCCGTAGGAAGGGAAAATTAACCTTATGAAACCTCGTTCTCTAATAGATTCGAAAAACAAACAAGGCAAACAAGGGAATTTCAACCTTATGCAACCTCGTTTAGTAATAGATTTGAAAAACAAACAAGGCAAGCCACGTGCATTAGTCTTGGTTTAATCAAATAATATAGTAATGAAAAAAGTCAATAAATGAAATATATTCGTTAATGAATGATTAGTAACACGAAGTAATTTAGTTAAGAATGCACCAAACACTATTTTCTAAAAGACACTTCAACGAAAACCACTTATTCAATTGGTAACACTGGACACTCGATAAAACACGTCTGTTCACAAGGAAAGACTGAACACTTCTGAGGAAAGACTGAACACTTCTCCATACAGTAAACTTGAATTACATGAAATCCAAAGACGACACAGTAATGCTTTGTTTTGCATGTTATGTTATTGCATAACACAAAGTTTTTTCTGGTCAATGTTTGGTGTGGATTAATGCATGATAAGGTGGATAGGCCCATTCTTCTTTGCTAAAAAAAATGTTACGGCACAAGTGTACAGTACATGGACATGCTGGAGTTCTTTGCAGCTCCCCAATTGGAAGACACTGGAGTTTGTTAGTACACGATTTCTTGAACACCACTTTTCCCGGAAGATGGATTGGGCGCGACGGGCCGGTAACATGGCCTCCACGATCCCCCGATATCACTCCCCTGGACTTCTTCCTGTGGGAATATATAAAGGATTATGTGTACCATACTCCTGTTGCTGATATTGACATTCTTCGTGTAAGGATTTGCGATACCATCAACAGTGTCACGAGACATATGCTAGCGAACGTATGGCGTGAACTCGAATTTCACTTGGATGTGCTATGTGTAACTAACGGCGTATATTATTTTTATGCAGGAAGGAGGGGCCAAGGGCGGATGCCCACAAAAGCGCCCCCTATAGGAGAAGAAGAGCCAAAATCAAGGCCGGGGGTTTTCGAGATGCCTAAACACACTGCGTTTGAAAAATGGGGAGTCATAGACAGGAGGAAAGATGGATTGAGGAAGATTGTTCCAGAGTTGACATGTTGAGTAGATGAAAGATTAAAAATACCGATTAACCTTTGCGTTAGTGAGTTGGGCAGAAAAGGAATGAGAAAGTGTAGAAAGTCTGGTGCTGCGTGCTGAGACTTAATGAGAAACATAATAAACTTGATGTGTTATGCAACAACATGCAAAACAAAGCATTCTGTGCCTTCTTTGGATTTCATGTAATTATTAAAGTTTATAATCGGTAAAGGACTTTGTGTAAATCCTGTGTGTGTGTATATATATTCTCGCTTAAGTATATCATATCGGATTTGGGCCAAATTGCGCATGCGCCACTGTTACGTCAGAGCACGCATTTGTTTCAACCAATGACGCTTCTGGATTCTAGTAATGTTAGATCGCGCTAATAGTTTCCTCCATCGCGCACTTCTGAATGCCTGACCGCCAAAGATAGTTGTTTCGAATTAAGTATCTCAAATTTAATAATGTAGAACTGGGTTCATTTCGATAATTTAGTAATATTCGACAGTGAGAAGGAGGCCTGTAACCTAAACCTATAATTAATTTCTTTCTCATATGTTTTAATTCATCACTCATCACATAGCAGATCACTTCATAAGTGACACTTTCTTTCGATCAGGGGAGCTTTGCAAATATTCTTTGACTATCAACAGGAGAAATTGTTTCTGTTCTTCGTCATTTGTTAAAAGTTTATTATATTCATTTATTAATACTACTACTCGTTCTGCAATGTCATTGCCAACCTTTATGCATTGGACAGTAGCCTTAACAGACTTGTATGTGCTATCGTTATTCCACTTTTTGACATCTTCATCTAGGACTCTACGAGCATTAGAAGTAACAGAATCTTTCAATTTCCTGTGCTGAATCATTGCAGTCCAAATGACACGTTTCATCGAATGCTCATCTCCTTGGGTTTGCAAGGCCTGGACCATCTTGTATTTTGTGTCAGCAGATACTTCGTCATCAAAAAGAGTGCAACAAGTTCCCAGACAAAAATTTCTTTAGAGCGACAAATGAAACAGTTGTTTTGGTCTTTGTACTTGTCAGTATTTTTTAGCAGCTGAAGTCCCTAAAAAAATAGGAACAAAATACTCAGTCACTCAACAACTAAGTCCTTCATGTAGCAGAAAAATTTCTCATCTGGTAACGACCTTTAAATATAATCCAAAAAAGACAAAACTTTACACGAAATACTTTTTTAGGAGATGGAACAAGATTATGGGGTGCCCCTCCCAAAAATAAAAATTTTGAAAATTTGAATCACCCTAATTATTATATAGTAGTGGCGGATTTAGGGGTGTGTGGGAGTGTAGCGGATTTAAGGGGGTGCGGGGAGTGCGGCCGCACACCTCTTTCATACGGAGAAGCTAATTTTGCGACCCTATAAAGGCGCAAGTTTACAAACAACCTTTGAATTTTTCCCGTTCTATTATAAAAATATTGTCGTTATTGCTAGTGATGCAAGTGGCATAGAAACTGAAATCAAAACTATAAAATAAAGATCTTGTTATTATTTTATTGTAGGCATTTCTTTATTATTGTTGCTCTTATTTTATACATTTTTTTGTCAGATGGATAGAAAACAACATGGAAAATCCATGAAGAGAAAACTTGAAAAAAAACACCAATTTGCTCACTTACAGTGAGTGTTTTTTTCAAATATTGCTGTTAATTATAAAATTCTAGGCTAAGTTGAACTTCTCCATACATATAATTTATAATTAGTTAATAATTATTAAATAGCATTAAATTTAGTCTATTTTGGATATTGTGTGGCTTGAAAATTTTCCATTTAATGGATAATACAAACACGTAACACATGAACAAAACAGTTTATTGAAAAGTACCAACAGAAAGTATAAATTTAGACAGTTTTTTAATCTAAACCATAACAACACAAGTTAATGTTGTTGAAATTAATTAAATCCTTCATGTTAATCCTCTACCCTGATGTTAACACATTGTGAATTTAATTTGTAGGACCTTAATATCAACTAGATTCGAGGGTGATGGTCCATAAAAATACCATTTTGTCTGATACACAAATAAAGGCCAATGAAAATCATTGTTTTTTTGTTTGCTTGCCTTGAAATGCATCAGAATTATTGCGAGTGACAGCCACTTAGAATGCTCTAAATTTTCTTTGGCACCTCTTCAGGAGACCGCATCCCCCCTTTCAGAATTTCTAGATCCGCCACTGATATATATATACACACACACACACAATATATATATATATATATATTATATATACACACAATATATATATATATATATATATGATGAATAAAACCACGAAGGAAAGGAAACACAAAATGGTGCTCAAGCGCTTTCGTCTAATGACATCCTCAGGAACACTGAAGTACATAAAAAGGTTAAGCCTATATATAGGTTACAGAAAGAAAAAAAAAGAAAAAAATAAATAACATACATACAAACACATATATATATATATACATACATATCTATATATACAAATACATACATACATATATATACAATAAACAGAGAAGTAAAAATAAAAAATTCAAAATTAAAACCTTAAAGGATTACCAGTGAGGCGTACAGATTTGTAAGGAAAAATATCGATTTTTAGCACAAGATCAAATGGATTATAAAAATACAAATTTATACTGGAACTCTGCCCGGGTTTTAACACACTGCTGCCTATGGTCAGGTTTCGATATATATAAAAAAAATAAAATGCAAATTAAAAGTTAATCGATTTTTAGCACAAGATCAGATGGATTATAAAAATACAAATTTATACTGGAACTCTGCCCGGGTTTTAACACACTGCTGCCTATGGTCAGGTTTCGATATAAATAAAAAAATAAATGCAAATTAAAAGTTAATAAAGTAGAAGACAAGTTTACCAAAGATTTAATGTTTTACCCTTCTTATCTAAATCTGTTTTTAAAGGAATTCAACATAACAGGATCGAGTTGAAAAAGACCTTTGCTTATGTTGAAGTTATTTGAAAGTTGGATAATGGCAGACTCAAGAATATTTCTATTAACAATGTTGCTTGAATGGAATAAAACTGAAGAATTATTCCAATCAATACAGTGGGCTAACTCTGACAAATGGACAAAAAGGGCACTGGACAACTGTCCTGTTCTAACGGAATATTGATGCTGTTTTATACGTGTGTGCAAATCCTTTCCCGTCTGACCTATGTAAAAGGAATCACATTGTTTACAACCAATTTTATAGATAATGCCTGAATTATTGGTAGGGCTATTTTTTACTATGATATTTTTCACAATATTGTTATATGAAAATACTACATTAATATCCAAAAGTTTAAGTACATT
Organism: Bathynomus jamesi; assembly: GCA_023014485.1. Classification (NCBI taxonomy): domain Eukaryota; kingdom Metazoa; phylum Arthropoda; class Malacostraca; order Isopoda; family Cirolanidae; genus Bathynomus; species Bathynomus jamesi. The sequence goes on from JAJOZX010012480.1 coordinate 29,046, forward strand.
AGCAATGCCTAAAAAGCCCGGGAAAAATGGAAGTACTAAAATATTTTTTGACAAAGTACGAGTGTTAATATTGACACGATAGAAAGTTCGTTTTGCCTTGTTGAGACAAGATTCCATAAACGCAGATGGATAACACAAATCACTTCCAATACCGTTGATTTTTTCCAATTCGGCATCGATGTATTCCGGACTGGCGATCCTAAGGGCGCGGAGAAACATTGATGAAAATATGGCCTTCTTAGTGGGGGTATCATGTCCCGAGTAAAAGTGTACGTAGGACAAATTGTTTGTCGTTTTCCGATAGATACTAAACTTAAACCTGGGCTTTCCCTATGTACACGCACATCCAAAAATGGGATTGAATTGTCTTGCTCAACTTCTAAAGTAAACTTAATGGAGGGGACTTGATCATTTAACTGAAGGAGGAAGCTATCCAGGTCACGATTCATGGGCCAGATACACAAAATATCGTCGACGTACCGCAACCAAGGGATGCCAACCCCCAGGATTCTCGGAATCCCAAGAATTACATAAGTATGACCTGCCACTACCTTCACACATTGTTTTGGAACTCATTAAGCTTTGCATCAAAGACTGTAAATTCACTTTCAATAATGAGTATTATTTATCAACAAGTTTTTGGGATGGCTATGGGCAACCCCTTATCGCCCCTCCTCTCCAATATTTATATGGAGTTTTTCGAAATTACCTATATTCCGAGAATCCTGGGGGTTGGCATCCCTTGGTTGCGGTACGTCGACGATATTTTGTGTATCTGGCCCATGAATCGTGACCTGGATAGCTTCCTCCTTCAGTTAAATGATCAAGTCCCCTCCATTAAGTTTACTTTAGAAGTTGAGCAAGACAATTCAATCCCATTTTTGGATGTGCGTGTACATAGGGAAAGCCCAGGTTTTAAGTTTAGTATCTATCGGAAAACGACAAACAATTTGTCCTACGTACACTTTTACTCGGGACATGATACCCCCACTAAGAAGGCCATATTTTCATCAATGTTTCTCCGCGCCCTTAGGATCGCCAGTCCGGAATACATCGATGCCGAATTGGAAAAAATCAACGGTATTGGAAGTGATTTGTGTTATCCATCTGCGTTTATGGAATCTTGTCTCAACAAGGCAAAACGAACTTTCTATCGTGTCAATATTAACACTCGTACTTTGTCAAAAAATATTTTAGTACTTCCATTTTTCCCGGGCTTTTTAGGCATTGCTAATGTACTTAAACTTTTGGATATTAATGTAGTATTTTCATATAACAATATTGTGAAAAATATCATAGTAAAAAATAGCCCTACCAATAATTCAGGCATTATCTATAAAATTGGTTGTAAACAATGTGATTCCTTTTACATAGGTCAGACGGGAAAGGATTTGCACACACGTATAAAACAGCATCAATATTCCGTTAGAACAGGACAGTTGTCCAGTGCCCTTTTTGTCCATTTGTCAGAGTTAGCCCACTGTATTGATTGGAATAATTCTTCAGTTTTATTCCATTCAAGCAACATTGTTAATAGAAATATTCTTGAGTCTGCCATTATCCAACTTTCAAATAACTTCAACATAAGCAAAGGTCTTTTTCAACTCGATCCTGTTATGTTGAATTCCTTTAAAACAGATTTAGATAAGAAGGGTAAAACATTAAATCTTTGGTAAACTTGTCTTCTACTTTATTAACTTTTAATTTGCATTTTATTTTTTTATTTATATCGAAACCTGACCATAGGCAGCAGTGTGTTAAAACCCGGGCAGAGTTCCAGTATAAATTTGTATTTTTATAATCCATCTGATCTTGTGCTAAAAATCGATTAACTTTTAATTTGCATTTTATTTTTTTTATATATATCGAAACCTGACCATAGGCAGCAGTGTGTTAAAACCCGGGCAGAGTTCCAGTATAAATTTGTATTTTTATAATCCATTTGATCTTGTGCTAAAAATCGATATTTTTCCTTACAAATCTGTACGCCTCACTGGTAATCCTTTAAGGTTTTAATTTTGAATTTTTTATTTTTACTTCTCTGTTTATTGTATATATATGTATGTATGTATGTATGTATGTATTTGTACATATAGATATGTATGTATATATATATGTATATATATATGTGTGTTTGTATGTATGTTATTTATTACTTTCTGTAACCTATATATAGGCTTAACCTTTTTATGTACTTCAGTGTTCCTGAGGATGTCATTAGACGAAAGCGCTTGAGCACCATTTTGTGTTTCCTTTCCTTCGTGGTTTTATTCATCATAAATATTTTTCACGTGTTACTTTCGTGAAATAATTTTCATATATATATATATATATATATATATATATAGGAACAACAAAACTAGTCGGTAAGCAAATATTTAGTAATTATAATAAAAGCTTTCGACATATTCTAATGTCATTTTCAGTGCTAAAATGAGAGATATAGAAAATTAAAAAACGAATATGAATTTAAAACAATTTAAAATATTAACACAACTACCACAAACTAAATTTTAAACTTTTCAACAAAACTTTTCAATACAATTAACAACTTCTCAATAATTGTAAAAGCTAATAACTACGATTTACCCCGTTTAGAAACAATACACATTTTCAAACAAACTAGATATAAATCATCATAACCCCTATTCCATAACCTCAATATCCTTCAATAAAAATTTTCTTTACCAACCAACCAAATCAGCGTCTTTCAACAAATTGTGTCAATTTTTCTCATCTCTCATTCTCTGCTGCGTCTGTGGTGTAATGATTGGTTTGTTTCACCTCCTTCGCAACATCCAAGGTCAGATGACGGAGAGGACTGGATCCGAACCACGGGTCGCTTATAGTCTGGCCGCGGCGGACGGTCTCCCATCCAACCCAATGTCGCTTAACTTCGCGATCAACGGGAAGCGGTGTTACGACATTGGCTCCGAAGTGACCAAGTATCTTGAACCTGATTCGTTTTTTTTAAAGGTTCTATAGTTTTTAATGTTTTACATTTTAAGCTTATCTATAATGTTCCCCTAAATTATTTTATAATGTTTTTACATACATTTACTTTCATCGTAAAGGTAAGCCCGTTTTATTGTTTATTTTATAATATTTTATATTTTAATTGTATTACTTTTACTTCATAATTTCATGCTGTTTTAATTTTTAATTTGTGGTATATTTGTGTTAATATTTAAAATTATTTTAAATCCATATTTCGTTTTTAATTGTATATATCATTTTAGCACTGAAGATGATATCAAAATATGTTGAAAGCCTTGATTATTAAATATTTGCATACCTTTGGTTTGTTTCTGCCCGAATTTTTCATTCTGACGACGGTCAGGCTTTTCACTCCACCTTAGACCAACAGTTTAACGTGGAATCCGAACCACGCCCCACCAGCAGCCCAGCGTCTTAACCAGCCTATACCAAAGATGGATGACCGATCTCAACGTCCAATTATCGTCCAATTGCTTTGATTTTTTGCCTTTCTAAACTTTTTGAATTTATCCTTAATAGGAAGATTCTTAAATTATTTCTCTTTTCTCACAATATTCTTTCAGATCGTCAGAATGGACTGCGCAAGGGACGCTCTACTGGCGATCTCTTTGCATATATCTGACTGTTGGTCGTCCTCTTTTCTGGATTTCGGTGAAACCTTTGCTATTGCGTTAGACATATCAAAAGCTTCTGATAGAGGCTGGCACAAATATTTAATTTCCAAACTGCCTTCCTTTGGGTTTTATTCTTCTATCTGTGACTTTATCTCTGATTTCCTTTCTGGCCAATCTATAGCTGCGGTTGTAGATGGTTAATGTTCTTCTTCCAAAGCTATTAACAGTAGTGTTCCTCAGGGTTTCATTCCTGTCACCCACTCTCTTCCTTTTATTTATCAATGATCTATTAAGTCGCACTTCCTCTCCTATCCACTCCTATGCCGATGATTCCACTTTTCACTTCTCTACCCGCTTCCCAAAGCGTCCCTCTCAACAGTCACTCCATGATTCGCGTAGGACGGCTATGGTGCACCTGACCTCTGTCTTCCTGCTATCTCTGGTTAGGGCAGAGAAAGTCTTGTAGCTTTTAATGCCTCAAAAACTCAGGTCCTTCATCTGTCTACTCGTCACAATCTTCCACACAACTATCCCCTTACTTTCAACAATACACAACTCAATCCTTCCTCATCTTTTAACATTATTGGAGTTTCCTTTTCTCGTTATCTTTCCTGGAAAGCTCACATATACTCTCTCTTTCCAAAACAGTTTCTAAGAGGTTCGTTGTGCTGTACAGCTCCGCAGTTTCTTCACCCTATTCATTTGCTCTCTCTGTTCAGGGGTCTTGTCCTCCCCTATATGAAGTACACTTCTGATGTGTGGGGTGGCTCAACCCACACAACTCTACTTGAGCTTGGGGGAATCATAGGCTTTTCTTTTCATCAATTCCCCGCCTCTAACTGATCGTCATTTCTTCTCTCTTCACCGCAATGTTGCCTCACTCTCTTTACTATCGCTATTATAACGGACATCGCTCTTCTGGACTCTCTAACTGCATGCCTCCTCCTTTAAGGAGAGCACGCAGTACTAGACTTTCGACACATTCTAATTCCTTTTCTGTCAACTCTCTAACAATATTCCTCAGTCCATCTTTCCCCTCGTCTTTGACCTTCAATGTTTCAAAGGAAGTGTCCAGACATCTCGAAAATCCTGAACTTGATTTTGGCGTTCTTCTTCTATGGGTGGGGGCGTTTTGCAGGCATTCGCCCATGGTTTCTCCTTCCTACATAAAATATAAATAAATAAATAAATAAATTTATTTTATATATATATATATATATATGTGCAATAAAATCACAGAACAACACGTGATCTTTTTAATAAGCAAAGAACCACGGAAAAGGAAAAGGAAACACGAAATCCGAACGCTTTCGTGATATATTCACATCTTCAGTACAGTTTCAAAGTTTGCGGATGACACGAAGCTGGGTGGTAGGGCGATTAATGACGAAGATAGAGGTAAAATTCAGGAAGATCTGAATAAAATCGTTGATTGGTCAGTCACATGGCACATGAGATTTAACGTTGATAAGTGCAAAATTTTGCATATAGGTTCGCGAACGGTAATTTTGCGTATAGTATGTCAGGGAAAGATTTAACAAGCGTAGAGCAGGAAAAAGATTTAGGAGTTATAGTCACGGGTGATTTAAAGTAGCGAAACAAAGTACAGCAGCGGTCAATAAGGCGAACAAAGTGTTAGGTTTTATAGCTCGAAATTTTGAGTACAAATCGCGCGATATTATAGTTCCACTTTATAAATCATTAGTTAGACCCCATTTGGAGTACGCGGTCCAATTTTGGAATCCGCATATGCGCAAAGATATAGACAAAATCGAAAGAGTTCAAAGACGAGCAACTAAGATGATTCCGTCGCTTAGGTCAAAGTCGTACGAGGATAGGCTTAAGGAGTTAAAATTGACAACACTCGAGACTAGGAGGTTAAGGGTGATCTAATCCAGGTTTTCAAAATTATGAATGGGTTCGATAACGTAGATAGAGATAGCTTTTTCGAAATATCTCAATATAATAGGACTAGAAATAACGGGTGTAAGTTGACAAGTAGAAGGTTCGAGACAGCAGTTGCGAAAAACTTTTTTACGCATAGAATAGTAAATAGCTGGAATAGTTTGCCGGTAGAAGTAATTAGTAGCACGTCTATAAACATGTTTAAAAATCGATTAGACGCATATGTTGATAGAAAGGGTATAGTTTAAGGTAGTAAAATTAAGGCTTTCTGGGGATAGATCCCACAGCTCAACACAAGTGTTGTGGGATATGGGAGGCAGCGTCTTGGGTTAGGGGATACTCTCTGTCCTTACACACCCCATTTAAAGAGATTCCTCTGCGAACGGTGCCCCCATAGTACTGTGAGGTATTGAAAACTCATGATCTTCACTTGCCCCCAAACACCTTTAAATGGGAGACCCAAAATGGTGCACACACATTTCTACATTACTGTACAGTCTTTACAGCCACACCTACACTTTTTCTCGTAAGTGTATATATTGTAATGTATATGATTGTAAATTTTGACTTGGTCCGCAATCGATATGGACCGTGACTTGATGGATACCGTAATGAAATTGACTGGATTCTTTGGATCTGATATATTTGCATGTCCGTTATAAATAGATATAGAGTGTAACATATTTGTGGATAGTAGTCTATTATGACTAGATCCTCTGGATCCAGAGATTCTCTTTAGTTTTAAATCGATAATTAATTGGTTTTAAATTGATAATTATTTAGTTTCGTAAAATTGGTCGTTGCCAATTTACCGGCGGTTTTTACATAAATTTCTTATGTTCTTGTGGTTCGGAACCCACGTAAAATTGTAGGTCCCCTCCGCCACCACGGAGGACACACAATACACGATTACGAACAGTTAGGTAGAACAGCCATGAGTGGATCCTAGGGTCTTTGTTGGTCTGAAACATTATAACATTATAACAATATATCACGAAAGCGTTCTGATTTCGTGTTTCCTTTTCCTTTTCCCTATGGTTCTTTGCTGATATATATATATATACTCTGTGTGTTTATACAGAGTAAACCCTCGTCCAACGCGGGGGTTAGGTTCCTCGAGAACGACGCGTTATGTAAATCCGCGTTGGACAAACTTAATACCTTATGAGATAAATGGGAATACGTGAACGCAGCCACGTAAAGTCTCCCATTAATACTTAGATACATAGATTTTTTATTCACACATAAATGAATTTCCCTACCTATATTGTATATGAAATAAGAACATAATAAAATCATAAACATAATGATATTTACACATGATAAATAAAAGTATATGAAATGAAAATAGGACGTATCTTTTCTTCACTCTTTCGGATGGTGGACTCATTCACGTGATACTCGCGGCCAAGTGATGTTATGCTCATACCACCACGCAACTTATCTAGAATCTTTATTTTTTCGGCTAATGTCATAACCTTACGACTTTTCTTCTCTTCACTATCACTCGCAGATGCTTTACGTTTTGGTGCCATACTGCTGTCTAAGGGTAATAGCAAAACAACGGCAAAATAGGACAAAAACAATCCAACACAACTTCACTGAACTTAACGCGTTAGCGGGACTGAGACAAAGAGTGATGCGAGGGGTGACGCGAAAGGGAGGGAGATGCGGGAGTGTTTGAGAATGTAGGAGAAAACACTAGAGCGCGCGTTGGCACGCGTACAGTACTACTGTATTAGAACGTGTTTGGCGGACCGTGTATAATCAAATTTTCAGCTTTCGGCAAATAATTGTTCATATTTATTTTTCCGTGTATAAGCAAATTCGCGCTGGACAAACACGCGTTGGACGAGGGTTTTACTGTATATAACTATTTTTTACCATAGTTGTGCAGATAGTTCCTAAAGTAAAATGATTCTATAGATATAAATTACACTCTCAAGCATTATATACACACATATATAATACACACATATATAATACACACATATATAATACACACATATATAATATACACATATATAATATACACATATATAATATACACATATAATATACACGTATATAATATACACAATATAATATAACATATACTGTATATAATATACATATATATAATATACATATACTGTATATAATATACATATATAAATATACATATACTGTATATAATATACATATATATAATATACATATATATAATATACATATATAATATACATATATATATAATATACATATATATATAAATCCAAGTATTGATCTTCCTCTCCAGTATGACGCAGAACTTATTTTTACATCATTTATGGAAAAGGGAAACAAAAGAAATTTCCAAATGTGAATCGAACTCTTCTTTGAGAATCTTCTTTGAGAACTTCTCAGAACGATATATATATTTAAAATACGAAACTCGGAGCGAAATGGTGCTGAACATTTCCCATATTATTTGTATGTCGAAGAACTAACAGAAGGCGAATTCGTTTATAGATATAGAAGATAAATGCGAATAATGGTTTAGAATTCTACTTATAATTTTTAGAGAGAGAGAGAGAGAGAGAGAGAGAGAGAGAGAGAGACCCCACACACACACACACACACACACACACACACACACACACACACACACACCACACATATATATATATATATATATATATATATATATATATATTATATATATATATATATATATACACACACACACACATTAGCCGTTTATAATAAATTTTTTAACGCAACAAATATTTTAACAGAAAACCCCATCCAAATTCCTGTAACAAACTACCTCACGAAATTTTTCATGATTAAAGCTAAAGGTATTGATCGAAACTTTGCATATGCTTCAAAGATTCTAACATTAATTAAAAGGATGTTTTAAACTCGCGAATAAAAAAAAGGTTTTGGAATTCGTAAGACAGAATTTAAAATAAAGGAGAAAAGGCTTTTGAAGTATTATAACGAAAGAGGACGTAGGTATTGACCATAAGTTATTGGAATTATAAAGGTTTTAAAGAGTTTGTTTTGACTACATTGAAAAAGTGTTTGTAAAATGTAATTATTGTTATTATTACCTGAATTAACAGTTTATTAAACCTGTTTAATTTTTTAGTTTTTTCTATTATTTCATTGTCAGCTTGTGCATTTTTAGATGTCGATCCTTATGAGTGACTTTTGTCGTTGCGGATATTCTAGTCTTAGTTTTCATGGTTGTTTATATTACTAATTTTATACGGTTAACTATCTTTTTAAGAGACTTAATTATTGTCTGAATATTTTAACCATGTTAAGGTATAATCATACACATTACTGTACATCTTCACCTCGAAACTAAAATATTCCTCGTTTGAACTATTTCCAGAAGATTATTCAGAGGAATACAAAGGAATATACAAAGAACACGAAACAGCAACAGACCGGATGGTCCCTACGAGGCTGTCTGTTTAAGAATGAAGGTTAAAAGAAGCAAGAAAATTTCAAGACAAGTGAAAGTTTTAAAGCAAAGCAGAGAGAAGAGGTTGAGAGGTAGGAAAGAAATTTAAAGCCAAGTGAAAATTTTAAAATACAGAAGAGAATCCAAGTAAAAATTCTATGATACAATTCGCGCTAACATATGCTTCCGACTAGGGATTCAAGGCAAGATAAGCATCTCGTTTCTTTTAAAGGGATTCGATCGAATTACTTTGAACTACGCTGGCTGGCAATCCATTCCACAAATTAACTATATGATTGAAGAAAAAACGTTTAGCTTCATTAGAATTAAAATGTTTACCCACTAAATTCAGACCATTACCGCGAGTTATCTGCATTCCTGAAGGTGAAATATTTTTCCGCGTCGACATTATCAAAACGTTTAATCATCTTCAAAACCTGGATTAAATCTCGAATTTGCCTTTTCACGAGCGAGAATAAATTTAACGTTTCTAAACGGACAGTGTATGATTTGTTTCTAAGTCCAGGAATCATCTTAGTAGCCCGTTGCTGCACTCTCTCCATTCTGTCTATGTCCTGTCGTAAATATGAGGACCAGAATTGAACGCAGTATTCCAGGTGGGGGCGAAGTAAGGAATTGTATAATGTTAGCATTGTTTCTCTGACTTAAATTCAAATGATCTCCGGATATATCCCAAGATTCTATTTGCTTTTCTGACCGCTTCGATACATTGCTTACTCGGTTTAAGAGTGTCGGCAACAATAATACCCGAATCTCTTCGTAACATTCGTTAGTGTCCTCTCGTGCATAAAATATACTTTTCTTTAAAATGGTTTCTACCGATATGCAACGTTTTACATTTATCTATATTAAAGTTCATTTGCCAAATTTCCGCCCATTCTAGTAATTTATTAACATCTTGAATCTGTAAACGTTTGGCCTGCTGATTTTGTTCGTCCCCTTAGTTTGGTATCATCCGCAAATTTTTAAATTATACTGTTAATTCCCAAGTCGATGTCGTTGACATGAATAAGAACTGGTCCCAGAACTGATCCCCGAGGCACGCCGCTAGTTACACTTTCCAGTTAGACGCTTTGTCGTTAATGACCACTCTTTGTTTACATCCACTAAGCCAATTTTCAATTCATTTGAGAACATTACCATCAATTCCGTGAGAATGAAGTTTAGCTAATAATTCATATTTGTTTTCACTATATCACTATATTGTAAAAGAAATTGTGTGGGTAAGGCAAAATGTTTACATTCAATCCACCCTTGCATACCCGACGGAAGGGTCCGCCAAGCTTCTAGGAAGACGGTGGTGGTGCGCCGTTAATCAGGCTTACTAATTAAATGCGCGGGTTCAGAGGAGTGCCGTTAAGGGAGTCGAGGATTATCCTTATCACTATAACGAACTTATTAAATTACTATGAAACCGTTAGTTATGTTGTTCAAGGCAAAAGAGAAACAGTTAAATAATGACTAATAATTTATCTTGTACATCCTATTCACTATAATACAAAACAAGTTAAACAATCGTATACACTATTTCCGGCTAATATACATAAAGACAATTGTCAGGTATGTATATTTTTATCTACAGGGTGGGCCGTAAGTTTCCATACATAGGAAAATTTAAACGTTTGTTTTTATGTTTCAGATACCCTAAGAATATGCGTTTGTAAGATCTTGTTTACTGATGAAGCAAATTTTTACGTCAATGGAGAGGTTAATCGGCAAAACATACGTTATTGGAGTAATGCTAACCCTAACTGGCTGAGTCCGACGAAGATGCAAGGTGCCGGTAAAGTGATGGTGTGGGCCGGGATATGGGGTGACAGAATTATTGGACCAATTTTTGTCAGTGGAAATCTTAATGCCGAAAGGTATTAACATGTTGCAAGAAGAGATTTTCCCATCCCTGCTAACGAGGAAGGTAACTTCCCAGTTTACTTCCAGCAAGATGGAGCTCCACCTCATTATGGTCTTCACGTGCGTCGGTATTTGGATCAGCAGTTTCCGGATGCTTGGATTGGTCGGCGTGGTCCTGTGGAGTGGCCTCCCAGATCCCCAGATCTCACCCCCCTTGATTTCTATCTTTGGGGGCACTTGAAGGCCATGGTGTATCAGGAAAAGATACGAGACATAAATCATCTAAAGGAACGTATCACACAACGCCATTACAAGCATAACGTCAACTGTGCTGATGCGTGTTCATCAACAGTGGGGAACACGTATTGAAATGTGTTTTCAAACAATGGCAACCATGTAGAGCATATTATATAAATAAAAATGGTTGTCCATAAAAAAATGTTTATTTTTCCTATGTATGGAAACTTACGGCCCACCCTGTACTTTAATAATAGATACGCGTGAAACATTCATGGAAAAAATAGTTATTATTGCTACTCTTGTTTTATAATGAAATAATGGATGTTTGAAAACTTTTAGAAGACTAACAGATGGTTACCAGAATAAACGCCAGGTTATGTTGTGCACATGCGTTACAGAAGGCTACAGAAATAAACACCAGGTTGTGTCTTGTGCGCATGCGTTAACAATGCCCGTTACCAGAATTCTGACACGTATCAGTGTTCATTCAACCATGGAGGGTGTGCACGTAAAACACAGGTTAGGTTAGATAAGATATTTCCGCTATTTTTGTGGCAAAAAAGATCACTACAGTATTTCTCACATAAAAAATCGTTAGAAAACTGACAAAAACGACGATTGCATCTTTGTGTTATTACCCTATTTCACTAGGGATGTATGTCTGTAATTACTAAACTAGGATAACCTGGTAAAGCATTAGGTTCAATGATAGCCAGCCAAAGCCCCTGGAGCTTCACCAGGCAAAGCCAAGTTCCAGTTTAATAAAAAGGCCTTAAACATTAAAAATCATCCTCATTAACCCCTGTACAAACTTTCATAAACTCCAAGTTAATAATTAAACAAGAATTTACAAAAACTACTTCATTGACAGTAATTAATCAAATAGATAATTACAGTTAAATTTAATAAAGAAGAAATTTGACAATTACAACCTATTAACACATTCTTTTAAAATATAAATAAACCTTATTAGGAATCAGTTCATTAATAAAGAACGTCATTAACAATCAAGTATTTAAATCCATGTAATTAATAAAAAAATTATATCTTTAGATGAATTACACCGGTCGACAAAAGCGAACTTTTTTTCTCATCAAAGATATACACACACTTTCCTATACCAGCTTTATACGCTGATTCCAAATCTGTTTTCGGTTTTCCTCTAGCACATCTATTATCGATATATGACTGGTGTTAATTTCAGCACAATTTATCGTAAAAGTACAATTTTATTCATAAAAAGAAATGTACACCAACCTGAAAACGTTGCAAGTACGATTTTCTTTTGTAAACCTTGTCTGGATCGTCGCAGTACAACATCCAGCAGTAGTCTGCCAGCATACTTTCGTTCCAGAAACCTTGGTAGCGATTTTCCATTGACTGGATGTCTTGATGGGAGCGTTCCCCCTGTTCATCACTCACCGCGCCAAGGTTTTCGGGAAAGAAATCTAGATGTGAATGTAAAAAATGCATTTTCAAGGACATGCGACAGCCGATTCCTTGATATGCATCGAGCAGTTACGGAACTCCATCTTTGTATGCGGGAGACTTGTGATTACCCAAGAAATTCCCACAAATCCATTTGAAAGCCTGCCATGCTTTTAGTTCTAAGGCATTGAGGCTTTTTTCAAAAGCCTTCATCTTGCAGAACCCTGAGGCCCCATAAAGATTCTCTCCTTCAATTTTGCGGCACTGATGTTTGCAAATTTCTCAACAAGGTATCGAAACCCTCTCGAATTCGCCTTACCCATCGCTTTCACAAAATTTTTCATTAAACCGAGCTTAATGTGGAGAGGTGGCAGGAAAAATCTTCTTTGGATCAACTAAAGGAACACACTGGACACTGCCCGTTCCTGGCTCGTATGTGCTTCTTTGATGCCAGTCATGTCTGATGTAATGATCCGCGGTAGCACGGCTGTCCCATAGGTATAGGAAACAACAGTATTTCGTGAACCCTCCTTGCATGCCCATTAATATACCAATGACTGAGATCACCACAGATATTCCATTGATGAGTGCTGTATTGGATTGCTTCGAGTAATATATTCATATTATCGTACGTCTCCTTTAGATGAACGGAGTGGGCGATCGGGATGGACAGCTTTAAGTTCCCGTTATACAGGAGAACCGCTTTCAAGCTTCGCTGTGAGGAATCAATGAAGAGGCGCCACTCAAATGGTGTGTGTACCTGTGACAAGTTCTCGAAAAGTCCATTGATATCATTGCAATAGCAGAGCGGACCGTCTACTGTAAAGAATTTCGTTAAATCATGGTTTCGTTTTCGATAGTGACACACTCGGACGTTCTTCTCAAGTCAGTGTTTATGCTCGAGTTTCTAGGAGAGAAGCTCGGATTTCTCTTTGGAGAGGGCTAGGTCTCTAATGAGGTCATTCAACTCGTTTTGGGTAAGCCTCTCCGACTCCGATTGCTCTTCGTCAGGTGTGTAGTCAAGATCGGCCGAAGGTCCCGCATCTCCGCCAATCGCACTTTCGTCGGATTCCCTTTCGTCTTCTACAGAATCGAGTCCATACTGTGGAGGTACCGGAATCGGCATCGTGTCATCCATCGTGAGGGGTCGGTCTGATCGCAGAGTTTACGTTCGGATAAACGATGTTATGCTTGTTCTTCACGGAGAATCCAGTTATGTTAACATTGCAAAAGTAACAATTGCCATGATGGTCTGTCGGCTCCCTCCATATCATGGGTACAGCGAACGGCATCGACTTTTTCTTTGGTTCAACCAATCACGTAATACATTCGAACAAGCGGTACAGATAACATGTGGCGCCCACGCCTTATCTTGGTCGCCTTGTGGACAGCCGAAGTATAACCGGTTAAGTTTTTCGAAGATCCATCGTGATCGTACGCCGTTGTGATTTAGTCGCGAACGAGCCGCACACGTAACAGAAATTGTCGGGATGATTTTTACACTTTCGAGGCATGATGGTCAATGAGTGGGTTGCTGTAAATCACCTAAAAAAATAGTGTGTAAGTGGGCGACACAAAACAAAACACACAACTAGACATGTGACTGTTACGCCAAAGAATAAAAGGGTGTACATGTACAACGTTTGCAAATTTGTGGCCAGCAACTGCTCTCACCTAAAATACCATAAGACAACCTGCGGAAAGCCTAAGTTGAAACGACAAAATGCCATACAAGAGGGTACAGAAACTGTAAAGCAAAAACCTACACCTAAGCTGCAACGACAAAATACTCAGTTACTTGTATAAAGGACACATATTGTGTATATAATATTATATCCTGAGGGAGAGAGCACTCCTACCAGGCGCGTCCCTCGAGTGGCGGATGAGGGAACCCTAGAACCTTCGTTCTAGGGCTGCTCCGAATATACAGAATAAGGAGCCGTGGACCAAACAAGCAGCAGAGGGATGGCAAACCGGCTGCTTTATTTGCCAGGAAAACCCTATGATGATGGCGCATACCGCGTACGGGCGAACCGACGCACCTTCCTTCCTGGTTCACAGGAGGGAGGTGCAAACGAGAAGAACCTGGAGCGAAGACGCCATCTTGGGGACCCGACCCGGCTTTAAGCCGGATGGATATAAGTCAAGTCAATATTATATATTATATTATATATAGTTATATGCATATTACATATATTATGATCGGTCTCATCTCGAAAACTAGACGTGCTAGAGGAAAACCGAAAACAGATTTGGAATCAGCGTCCCAACAGCTATCTAGCCCACCCATAATTATATATGATGAAAAATACTTGTTGGCCAGTGTTATTAAACTTCGAACGCTAATATATTTATCTTAAACTTTCCAGAGATAATAAAGGCGATCTTTCGTTTTAGGTAACGTAAAATTGAGGCTACAATTAAGGCAGGCATCTTTCGTTTTACAGTAGGTATGTAAAATCGAAATTATTTTTTTTCAGTTAGTAACAATTTTGACAGAGAAGATTTTCATTAAAACAACGAAAATATCACGACTTAACCTAACCAATCTTCAAGGGTGTACAGTTGATCTAACCAGACATTCAATTTTCCCATAGGTTTAATAAAAATATTACGACTTAACCTTAACTTTACCAACTACTGTAGTTAGGTTAATTGAATGTCTGGTTAGATGAACTGTACACTAGGGTGGAGTGAAAAAAATATATTTTTTTTAATTTCAAAATGCTTGGGGTCGGGAAAGTTGCGTATTTATGTGAAACGTACTGTGTGAAATTTTTGTAATCGTACGGCTATAATTAAATTGTGTGTGCACACTAAACTCAAAGTTTTTAAAAATTGGTAAAATTACTAAAATTTCGCCATTTTTATTTTCAGTTTGTTTTGGACACGTACTGTGTGAAATTTTTGTAATTTTATAATTTAATTTAAAAACCAATAAAAATGGCGAAATTTTAGTAATTTTGCCAATTTTTAAAAACTTTGAGTTCAGTGTGCACAATTTAATTATAGCCGTACGATTACAAAAATTTCTACATTCCTACATTTTATTTGCCTTATTTGTAGCCTTATTGTAGGCTCGATTTTACGTACCTAAAACGAAAGATACTCATTAATAATTTCTTACCTCTTTAAACAAGAGACCTTTCACTGAACTACGAATGACATTATCAGATTCTCTCAACCAGAAATCTGTTAACCACAGGATTTTCGTATACTGAACTGAATAAAGTTTCTTAAATTCGTCAGATTATGGTTCAGACTCGAAGAACTTCACAAATAAATGCAAAAAACTTCACTTTTTTTCTACGTGAAGGTCAAAATATGAAAATAAAAACCCACTCTAATAGACAGAGTTTATTTCCACAACAGTTTCGACGCCCACTGTATCCACCCGAGGAGGATGCCAGTGGGCGTCGAAACTGTTGTGGAAATAAACTCTGTCTATTAGAGTGGGTTTTATTTTCAAACTTCACAAATGCTTTCGCTTACAAAATGGATGGTCAAATAAATATACTTAAGAGTTGTCCGCACATAATTTATTCCTTTCGGGTTACCTTAGACGTTTGGGTGGTTGGTTGTTTCGCATTTGTATCAATGGTACTTTATCCTATTACAATATCAGTGATGAGGAGAGGAAAAGACTTTTTGTCTGGATGTAAATTTGCGTTTACAGGACTTCCCATTAATGGATTTGACAAAATGAATGAGCAGGTCTAATACATGAATAATCAAATATTAAATAGTTATATCTTTTCTTTGTAACTCCACAAGTTGGGATCCGCGTTTCCGGTCTCAACATACTTCCCAGAATTCCAGAGCTGTTGTTAACGATACCACCGGTACCGGTGGCCCAGTGGTGTAATCCAGAATCCGTATTCACAAAAGCCAACCATATTTTCTTGACACTTAAATCTGAAAGAAATAACTTTGTCAAAAAATATTTTAGTACTTCCATTTTTCCCGGGCTTTTTAGGCATTGCTAATGTACTTAAACTTTTGGATATTAATGTAGTATTTTCATATAACAATATTGTGAAAAATATCATAGTAAAAAATAGCCCTACCAATAATTCAGGCATTATCTATAAAATTGGGTGTAAACAATGTGATTCCTTTTACATAGGTCAGACGGGAAAGGATTTGCACACACGTATAAAACAGCATCAATATTCCGTTAGAACAGGACAGTTGTCCAGTGCCCTTTTTGTCCATTTGTCAGAGTTATCCCACTGTATTGATTGGAATAATGCTTCAGTTTTATTCCATTCTAGCAACATTGTTAATAGAAATATTCTTGAGTCTGCCATTATCCAACTTTCAAATAACTTCAACATAAGCAAAGGTCTTTTTCAACTCGATCCTGTTGTTTTGAATTCCTTCAAAACAGATTTAGATAAGAAGAGTACAACGCTAAATCTTTGGTAAACTTGTATGCTACTTTATTAACTTTTAATTTTCATTTTATTTTTATATATCGAAACTTGACCATAAAAGGCAAAGTGTTAAAACCCGGGAAGATTTCCAGTATAAATTTGTATTTTTGTAATTAATTTGATCTTGTGCTAAAAATCGATATTTTTCCTTACAAATCTGATAATCCTTTAATTTTAATTTTTATTTTTACTTCTCCGTTTATTGCATATATATATATATATATATATATATATATATTATGTTTATTTATTTTTTCTTTCTGTAACCTATATATAGGCTGTAACCCTTTTATGTACTTCAGTGTTCCTGAGGATGTCATTAGACGAAAGCGCTTGAGCACCATTTTGTGTTTCCTTTCCTATGTGGTTTTATTCATCATATATATATATATATATATATAATATATATATATATATATATATATATATTAAACATCTCAATTAAAAGTCTTACGTCCACTGTTATTTTTTATTATATATGATCCTCCACGTTCATCTTATACAGAAAAATGAAACTTCCAAAGATTTTTTACATTTTATGCAAATACACAGTGTGATACATTTGCCTCATTAAAGTAAATGTTCGAAATTCGTTCCTACTTCTTGAATGCATGCCTCAGCACGCCGCACCAGTGATTGTCTGATACACTAAAAAATTCCTGGAGTTTTGTGGATCGTTTCGCAATTGTCTCGAACTCGTTGCCACAATTCATCACGTGCTCGGACTTCTGTAACATAAACTAGGCTTTTTAAATGACTCCACAAGTAATAATCAAGAGGATTTAAATATGGTGACCGAGGTGACCACGGAATAGGACCACCGCGCCCTATCCACCTGTCAGGATACACAGCATCGAAATATTCCTTGTTAAACGGGCGAAATGAGCTGGTGCACCATCATGCATGGCCCACATTAGTCGTCGAGTTCTGATTGGCACATCTTCAAGTAGCACTGGCAAAGCCTGCCCGAGGAAACGCCTATACGAATCCCCAGTCAGTCGCTGCGGTAGCAGATATGGGCCGATAAGATGATCTCCAATAATGCCAGCCCACACGTTGATTGCAAATCCTTCTCCATTCCTTCACGAGTTTAATTTTTCTGTCGCGTCCTATAGCTCAAAACCTACGGATTTCGCGACCTATGTTTGCATGGTTTTCTTTACTTTTGTCTCAAGAATATACCCTGTGATTTATGAAAAACATTCATGCATCACCCTGTATACTTAATTTCATAATGTTTGCAGAAGATGCAACTGTCTTTTTCTTGCAAAAGTGTTAATTCAGCTAAGAATATATTTAGATCATAATTTAGCAATGTAATGAAATAGTTAACCACCAATAAACTCTTCCTAAATACCAGTAAAACAAATTTCATAATTTTCACTAATAAACGAAATGTGTATCTTGATGAACTAAATGTTGATGAAATCGCTATAAAGGATTGTACTGAAACAACATTTCTTGGTGTAATGCTAGAAAAGAACTTGCAATGGAATGATCGTGTAAATTATATCTCAAAAAAGATTTCAAGGAACGTTGCTATAATGCTTAAACCCAGACATGTAGTTACACCATACTCTTCTTCTTCCTTGTATAACGTACTGCACCCTTGTATGGGGAAATTCTGCCCACAACGATTTAAACAGTACCTTTGTCATCCATAAACGAGCTCTAAGGTTAATATCTGATGCTGGTTTCCATTATCATTCAAATGCATTATTTAAAGAGCTAAAACTACTGAAGCTCAAAGATGTAATCAAACTGGCACATTTTACTTTTATGTAAGAACAAAATCATTAACTTACACTGGGTAAATAAATATTTTGTAATTCACCAAGAAATCCACTCATATCAGACCAGAAATAGATTAAAGTATGTTATTCCTCAATTTAGATTTAATTGACGTCATCTCAAAAATTACCCATTTTGATTGGATTGAAACTATGGAATGATTTAAATGCTGATATAAAAAATATTGTGAATATAAATTCGTTCAAATTCGTCGAAATTTCGATTAATAATGGAATACCAATACAAATCTAGGATTAAATGTACATTACTCGTTTATTACTTGTTCATCTCTCGTGTCTAATATTGATTTCTTTTTATAGTTTGATATCATATCTTCAATAATGACTGTCTTTATCCGTTTCATATCTATTATGATAAATTAAGATTAATAAATACTGTAATAATTAATAATTCTTATTCATGATTTGTACATTATTAATAATTATATTTTATTAATAATAACTTTGTTTTATTTATAATTAAGAGCCCAGTAAAGCCTAAAGCTTAAGGGTCAAATAAAATAAAATAAGGACCTAGTATGTTTCATGAACTGCTCTCGATTTTCCTACGAAATTGCAAACAAGGGCAGTCGATGACCCTGATTTTGTTTCTGCAATCGGTTTTCTTGAGAAACCTAACCTAACCTAACCTAACCTGACCTAACCTAACCGAGTTTCTTATACTATTGTTTTTTGCAAGATATCGCACTAATTCTTGTCATTTTTTTTGCAGAACAATGAGTGATGTTTGTATTAATTTGTGTATTGCGTTGTTTCAGTAAATAAATTTATTCAATATCCAATAATATTTTTCTTTATCATTTCTCAAGAAAACCGATTGCAGAAACAAAATCAGGATCATCGACTGCCCTTGTTTGCAATTTCGTAGAAAAATCGAGAGCAGTCCATGAAACATACTAGTCCCTAAAATAAATAGTCCAATTTCGCAATTATTTATGTTAAAATTACCGTAACAACAAAAATTATAAAACTAAAATTTTATCAATGAAGATTATTTAATCCAATTCACTTCAAGATAAAAGCACTGAAAATTACGAAGCTTTTCGAGGAGATCTACTCTTCGTTCAGGTAAGAAGACTAAAATGAAGTAAAACTTACGGTGAAAGAACGGTATTGAACCTCATGTATTTAGTAAATGAAAACGGTGCGGGAAAGAATTAAAAAGAGTGTCTCGAACTAAAATTTTAATTAAAAGTGGATCGATGTAAAAATTACGACGATTACTGTTGATATTATCAACATTTCCAATTGAAAAGGATTCGGTCAATTTCCTCTTGGTATCTTTTATGCGTAACTGAAGGGCCGAATTATTAATATCGATTGAGTGATCTGAGATACTCCTACGCTGATGTAAGGCGGAATTAGGGTCGCCGGTTCTGAGGCTCTATGTTTATAATTTCTGTCAGCGAAACTCTTAGTTACTCCAATATGAACCTCGTGACAGTTTCCACATGGAATTTTGTAAACTCCATCCAGCATTATCAGAGGCAAACCCAAGCTTGTCGTTACGAAGGAAATTTCTAGTAGTACAATTTATCTTAGTAACCAAATTAGTGTAATTACTTGAATACTCTCTTGTCAAATTGAATTCGGTAGCTAAAACTAAATTGCTTTTTGGTTCTCGAAATATTTGTGAAACATTAAATGCCCTGTTTGCAAAGGCAAAGGGATAACCCAATTCAACGAAAGCATCCTTGATAAATTTAACTTAATTGTCCAAAAACTGAGGACTACAAATCCTAAAGGCACGGAGAAAAAAATCCGATTAAAGTACATCTCTTTATAGAGATAGAATGAGAAGAAAACCAATGTAAATATGCATTCGAATGTGTATTTTTTCTAAAAATATTAAATAAGGGTTTATTTTGAGCTGACCGGATAACTAAAATATCTAGAAAAAGAATTTGTGAATTTTCTTTTTCAAATGTAAATTTAATGGATGGTAAAATGTTATTCAGTTTGTTTAAAATTGAGAGAGAGAGGATCTAAACTGTTAGGAAGGACAACAAACGCATCATCGACATAGCGATACAAGATAACTGATGGATCAATTATACCAAGAAGAAACGGACCTTTTCCAGTTTGTGTACCGTTTTTCATATAATTTATTTTTGAGAATATTTTTGTTAAAACTAACGAAAATATCACGACTTAACCTAACCAATTATCAAGGGCGTACAGTTGATCTATTATTAATTATAACATTGTTTGTTTCTGGAATAGTATTTACTAATAGATCAACTGTACGCTCTTGATAATTGGTTAGGTTAAGTCGTGATATTTTCGTTAGTTTTAACAAAAATATTCTCAAAAATAAATCATATGAAAAACGGTACACAAACTAGAAAAGGTCCGAAGAAACTGCCACTCAAAAATTTCCATAAATAAGTTGCTCAAAGTGGCAGAAAGAGGAGAAACCATACTAAGGCCATCCTTCCGCCTATAAAAGAAACCACCAAATGAAAAAATATGACTGTGATAAACACAGTTTTATAAAATCAATGAAAAGTGAATTAGGAATGCACATTTCGATATCCATTTCAGAAAGATATGCATTGAAAAGTTCTACGAGAACCCTGGTAAATAAGGAAACCACATCAAAGTTAATCAGACGCTTATTTAGCGAGTCTATATTAGAAACTTTGTTAATAAAATCAGACGAATTCTTAATGTGGGATCCAGAACTCCTTATAAATGGAGACATGCAATGGGAAAACCATTTAGCTAAATTATATGTGAGACTATTGGCATTAGATATAAACATGTTATTGTAAACATGCATAAACATAGTATTAAAAAATGTGTATCAGACCTTAAACAGCAGAAAATACCCTGCCTCGATCTTCCTCGACTTGTCAAAAGCATTTCGTACACTTTCGCATGAAATCTTATTGAATAAACTTAACATACGTGGAATAAAAGGAAATATTTTCGATTGGTTTAAACTTTAAATCATATCTGTCAAATCGCCATCAGTACATCAGATTAAAAGATAATTTATCCGACAAGGCGATGCTAACTAGTGGGATCACGCAAAGATTTATTCTTCGCCCATTACTGTTCACGTCAACGCTTCTCCACTCCCTACCAATTAAACTGTGTACTATACGCGGATGATACCACACTTACTTCTTCCCACTATAACGCAGACTCTCTGATTAATGAGACGAACAGGCAATTATAAAACGTGTATAAATGGATGTGTGCTAATAAACTTTCATTGAACCTGACAAAATGATCTTATTATGATTATTACCACGAAGTATATTAATACAAACTGTCAAATAACAATTGGAAATACTACTCTCGCAAGGGTGAATGAGGGTAAAGTATTTGGCATTAATTTAGATGAAAAACTAAGTTTCAAGTCATGTACAACATATCAACTCGAAAATATCAAGATTTCTCTTCATATTATTTAAACTAAAAAAGACCCTTCCTCAAAACGCACTCCTTACCCTATATTATTCCTTCATCCATCCACATTTATCATATTGCATAACAGCAAGGGGTAGCTCCAAGAAATATATAAAACATCCTTTGGAAGTAATTCCTAAAAATGTTTGCGAACTCTCTCGAATAATGACAACGGATAAAGTGACACTTTCCCAATGTTTAAAGGGTAAAATATTTTAAAACTAAATGACTTATGCAAATTCAATGTTGCTGCCAATATGTTCAGAGTTATCAACAAAAATCGATACACCTCACCCATTCAAAGAGCAATCACCCCCATCAAATAAACCATCATTATAGCACCAGACTGCCCATTGATTTTATACACAAACCTAACTATACAATGGAAACTGTAGGAAATGCACGCATATCAGGCAGGCTTCATCGCAAAATGTATTTCGCAAATCACTAAAATAGCACTTCATTAGCTCCTACTGATGTATAAGTTCACTCTTGCCATTTTTACCACAGCAATCAATTTTGTAAACAATTATTTAAAATATGTTCATTTCATAAAACACCTTTAATTTCGCACTCAATTCTTTTTTATATTTAATTAATTTAATTTAAAATTATGTAACATTTTGTAAACTTTATATTGTATTTACTATTATTATTTTTTTTGCCGCTTTCACTATTTAATAATCTAAATGCCATTAATTTTGCCTGATAAGCCTCCATGTTTCCAAGAGCATATTCAGATGAGAATACTGTGAATCTATTGATGTCAACAAATATCTAAAAATCATAAAACTCTGTCACTTGTATTCTTTCTTGAATAAAGTTTGAATATGAATTTGAAGACATAATGACTGCAGAGCTGGGCACTTGCGGCATATTGCGGTACTGCGGTACTGCTGCACTACCAAACCGGTACCAAACCGGTACGCGGAAATTTGAATGCGGTAGCGGTACTGCGGTACTTTCAGCAATCCTTTGCGGTACTGCGTTATGGGGGCCCGGGGTGGTAGTGCGGTGGTACCGCAAGTACCGCAGTACCGCAAAATATGCCGCAAATGCCCAGCTCTGAATTTATTATTTATTAATGAGCCTTAACGGAACGTTAGGCTCAAGAATCATAGGAAGACCGCGAAAATAAGGTAGACTTGGCAAATATGCCGTAAAACGCTGAATTAAGTGAAGATAATCTTTAAGTAGTGTTTTGAATTTTGTATTAAAATTGCGCTGTGAGCTAGTTGAGGGGTTAGAAGACAATTTTTCATAAGTACGAGTAGTATCATCATCTGGAACAGTGATGCACAAACCCTGGTCCGCGGGCCAAATGTGACCCCCACGGGTCTTTTCAATTCACATTTTTTACATGAAAAGGGTAGCTACCCAAAGAAAAATCTGAAATATTACCCCTGGTTATAAAAATGCATATTTATAAAAAATAGAATATCTATATATCTGGCCCCTACATATAAAACAGATGGTTGGTTTGGCCCTCACATCAAAAAAGTTTGTGCACCACTGATCTAGAAGATTATAAGCCTTTTTAAGGTAGGCAACCTTATCAAGCAAAACAATCTTGCTACCCTTCTCGGATTTTGTAACAAGTCCTCCTCCTTATTAAGAGTTTAAGCGCTCTCCATAATGTACGGTGGATGTTAAGTCCTGTTTTTAAAATACGACGAAGCTCATTTAAAATGAAATCTTTCATACAACTAGAATCCGACTTACTGTATTTATCAAATGAGATTATAAAATCTTGAACAAAATTCTAGGATTATTAATGCCGAAGGAGTTACCATATCCCAAAATGACCTATTCATATAAAGATGAATCAACATAGGAATATCTCAGATTATAATTATTCAATTGATATTAATAATTCGGCCCTTCATTACACAAAAACGATAAAAAAGAAATTAAGTGAATCCTTTTTAATTGAAAATACTGATAATTTGAACAATGATAGAAGTAATGTTTACATCGAACCACTTTTAAATGAAATTTTAGCTCGAGACACTCCTTTTAAATCTTTCCAGCACCATTTTCATCTACCAGATACATGAGGTTCATGTGTCGTTCTCTCCCTGTAGTCCAGGGTTTCTTAATCTTTTCATGCACCTTAACTTTTCATGCACATGAAACATTCATTGTTACGTTTGATAAAATAAATTGCTTTTTATGGGGCAGGAGGGGTCAAGGGCTTCACTATAGTGTTCGCGAGCAAAGTTTTAGGTGATGGTGGAGAGCACTGTACACAACTTAAAGAGCACTTTGGTGCTCGCGAGCACCAGGTTAAGGATCCCTGCTGTAGGCTGTAACTTTTATTTCATTTTAGTCTTACACGAAGGAAGAGGAGTAAATCTCCTCAAAAAGAGCTCCACTGCTCACAGTCCACCACCGTACCACAGAGCTAGTGGGTGGTCAGTAATCTTCGATAACTTTTAAAAATTATATGTTTGTGGACGAAGAGTATTGTACGTGTATCTACTTTTGTGCATTAGAAAGACGTATTTAATTTCATTATACGTAATTTAACATAAACAAAAGTTGATTTAAAGCAATAAGACGCATCATTAACTTTAAAATTTTTGGAAGCATTTTTTAAACTGAAAACGACTAAAGGTTTAATTGAACTAAAATCTACCTTTTTGATTTGACATGAAGTTCCGAAATGAAATTATTTCCTCCATAGTTTTCAAACTCAATAAATCGGCGTCCATAGCTAGACATCCTTCCCTTGCTTCCGACCATGAAACCGAAAAGTCTTGAAAGTAGAGAGCACCGAGAAGAGAATTCACGTTGGTAAAGTTGGACGTGTCTATTCCTCCTGTAGAGCAGAAAGTGACAGTATATCTATCTATCTATCTATCTATCTCTCTATCTATATATATAGCGACATTGGGTCTGGGTAGTAGTTGGATGGGAGACCGTCCTCTGTGCCCAGATTATGTAGCGACCCATGGTTCGGATCTCACGTAAAGCTGTAGGTCCCCTCCGTCGTATGACCTTAGATGTTGCGAAGGAGGTTAAACAACCCCAATTAAAATATATATATATATATATATATATATTCCTACGTGAAGAAATCTCTATATATACAGGGTTTTTCATACAGGAAGGAGGGGCCAAGGGCGAATGCTCGCAAAAACGCCCCACATACAGGAAGAAGAGAGCCAAAATCAAAGTCCAGGGTTTTCGAGATGCCTGGACACTGCGTTTGAAAAATTAGGAGGTCATAGACATAGGGAAAGATGGATTGAGGAATATCGTTCCAGAGTTGACCGGTTGAGTAGATGAAAGATTGAAAATATGAATTAACCATTGCGTTAGAGAGTTGGACAGAAAAGGAATATGAAAGTGTCGAAAGTGTGGTACTGCTTGCTCTCCTTAAAGGAGGAGGCATGCAATTAGAGAGATCAGAAGAGCGGTGTCCGTTATAATAGCGATAGTAAAGAGAGTGAGGCAACACTGCGGTGAAGAGAGGGATTGAAGACACTCCGTAAGAGATGGGGAATTGATGAGACGAAAAGCTTTTGATTCCACTCGGTCAAGTAGAGCTGTGTGGGTTGAGCGGTTGAGCCACTCCACATATGAGAAGCGTACTCCATACAGGGGAGGACAAGACCCCTGTACAGAGACAGCAACTGAGTAGGGATGAAGAAACTGCGGAGCGGGTACAGCACACCTAACCTCTTAGAAGCTGTTTTGGAAAGAGAGTATATGTGAGCTTTCCAGGAAAGATCACGAGAAAAGAAAACACCAAGAATGTTGAGAGATGAGGAAGGATTAAGTTGCGTATTGTTGAAAGTGAGGGGACAATCGTGTGGAAGATGGTAACGAGTAGACAGATAAAAGAACTGAGTTTTTGAGGCACTTACAGTCACAAGGTTTTCTCTGCTCTTATTAGAGATTGTAGAAAGGTCAGAGGTTAGGTGAATCATAGCCGTCCTACACGAATCATGGAGTGACTATTGAGAAGGGTGGAGAAGTGAAGAGTGAAATTATCGACATAGGAGTCGATAGGACAGGAAGTGCGACTAATAAACCATTGATAAAAAATTAAAAGAGTGGGTGACAGGATAGAACCCTGAGGAAGACTACTGTTAACAGCTTTAGGAGAAAAACAGTGGCTATCTACAACCGCAGCTATAATCGGCTAGAAAGGAAATTAGAGATGAAGGCACAGATAGAAGGATAAAACCCGAAGGGGAGCATTTTGGAAATTAAAGATTTGTGTCACATTCTATCAAAAGCTTTTGATATATCTAACGCAGTAGCAAACGTTTCACCGACATCCCGAAACGAGGATGATCAAGAGTCAAAGATATGAAAAAGATCGCTAGTGGAGCGCCCTTTGTCGAACCCATACTGATGATCTGAAAGAAGATTTATGAGAATAGAGGTGTTTAAGAGGTGTTTGCCTTTAAAAAGGCAAAAAAATCAAAGCAATCGGACAGAGATAGGGACTCGAGTTACCAACTCGGACTCGAGTCCCTATTTTTTACTCGAGACTTGACTCGGACTTGGGTGTAATTTGACTTGACTTGACTTTAGAGTTTGCCTCTTCTGACTTGTGACTTGAATGAAATGACGCGAGTATTTTTCCGAATTATGTCAAAACCTATATAAATGTAGAATTTCCTTTTTTTAACACAAAATATAAATAAGTCCAAGATGGATGCACGCTGTGGAGAATATTTTTTATTTACACGTAATTATAAAAATTAACAAATATTAGCTCTTTGAATTGTGTAGTAAATCAAACTATTTTTAAATAAGTAAATTTGTTTTTCTTTGGTACAATATAGGAATTTATGCCTGGTGACCTGGACATATATATAAATCTAGATAAATATAAAATCTTGAGTTCCGATACTCATTTGTTACTGTCTTGTATGTACTGTATTACAGTGACATTCTCTCATAAATAAAAAAAAGGAATTAGTAAATGATATTGAAATATTGCGTTCTGTTTATATTTTTGATTGTCCAATTTTAATTGCATCTCTGGCACTAATAGTGTGGTTTAACGAGATTTGACATTTACATATGTCATCACTCCACGCATCTTGCATCTATATTTCATTTATTCATATTGACTTGAGATTCGCTAAAAAAAACTTGACTCGCGCTTAAAGACTCGTGACTTGACGTGAGACTTGCGCTTAAAGACTCGACTTGATTCGGACTCGATGAAAACGACTTGAAAACAAGTCTGCAATTGAACTATAGTTGGAGGATTGAGAGCGGTCACCTATCTTTGGTGCAGGCTGAATGAAAGCGAACTTCCAGCAGGAAGGAAAAGTACCAGATGAAAGGCAAAGACGAAAGGGTTGTTTACCTTGGCAGGGTTTCAGCACAGAAGCACAGTTCTTGAGAACAACAGGAGGGACACCATCAGGAGAGTACGCCTTCCTAAAGAAGAACATCTTTGTAAAAAATTCTAATTTCAGACATAATTAAGTCAGAGGTAGGGGGAGATGGAGGAACATCACCGGAATAGTCGAGAATTGAGTTGGAGGTGAAAGAGTGAACGAAGAGTTCAGTTTTATCAAGAGAAGAAATAACAACCGAGTCGTCGGAATGGAAAAGAGGAGGGAAAGAAGAAGTAAAGTTGTTGGAGAGGTTCTTAGCTAGATAGCTAGATACCAGAAAGATCGAGACGAATTAGAATTGGATAGGTTTTCACATTTTTGTTTGATGAAGGAATTTTTGGCAAGTCGAAGAACAGATTTTGCACGATTCCCGGCAGAAATATAAGCTGAGTTGCTTATAAGAAATATAAGCAGGAGTTGGATGGCGACGGTATCTTCTGAAAGCCTCCTCTTTGTTGCGGATAGCATTAGAACAAGTAAAGTTAACCAAGTTTTATTTGCATTAGTCGAAGGAATAAAATATGGAATGTACGCCTCCATGCCCGAGAAAATCACCTCCTTGATGCATTCAGCACACTCGGAAGGGCCTCAGTCACGAAATTAGTAATCATTCCATGGGAAATCAGAGAATACTGCCTAAGGACCGCCCAATCAGCGGCGCCAAAGTGAAAAAGGTGTCTCTTGGGAGGATCCAAAAACCGAACTGGAACGATAGGACAGGAAGCAGATATAAGATTGTGGTAGGAGGAACCCAACGGAGGAAAACGTTTGACTTGGTAAGAAGAAGGATGAAAGGTAAGAAATAAATCCAAATGTTGGGCCTATCTCCAATACGATCGTGGATACGAGTAGGGTGCTGTACAATCTGCTCTAGATCATTCAGGATAGAAAAGTTGTAAGTTAATTCATCAGGGATGTTAGTGAAATGGGAGGAAAGCCAAAGGTGGTGGTGAACATTGAAATCTCCTAAAATGGATATTTCAGCAAAAGGAGAGTGGGATAGAATGTATTCCATTTTGGAAGTTTCGTAGTCAAAGAATTTTGGATAGTAAGCCGTAGCCAGAGGGTATAGAATTCGGATTATTCAAGTGCGGGAATACGAGAACAAGTTAGATCATTCTGTACATGTACGCAACATCTACCTTTCTAGAGAAATTGAGTATACTGGAAAGGGGTTGCTGTTAGTCGTCCCAGACACCCAAGTTTCAGTGAGGAAGAGAAAGTGAGATTTATAGGAGAGGTGGTGTTCAGCAGATTGAGAAAATTTTAGGAAAGGCCATGGTATTCATTTAAATTTTCTTATTGTTCCTGACCTTTACGTTTGTAAGGGACAATGGAGAGAAACTGGTTGTCGCAGTAGAGAGTTAGATTACTTCTCACATCTTGCCAGTAGTTGTTTGTTGCCACATGGTAGTAGTTTCTCAGAACGCAATCTGGAAAGCAGGGTGGAGAAAGCAGAAAAAGAAGCAATGTTGAAAAGCATTTTTTTCTGTTATTTTACTTTGCACCATAAAAGTTATAAAAAAGTAGATGATAAGAAGAATATATATTCATTATGCACCCGAACATACTATCGGCATCGAAATTTTCACGATGAAATGCATTTTTTAAATTTTATAGTAGCCTACTGTATCATCATTTCTTGCAATACTAAAATTAAGCTCCAGCACTAGAACAATTTCTATATGGTAGTACGATACTGTAAAGGGCTTACACCCAAAGTTTCGAATACATATATTTCTTTATTATCTTTATGTAAACGTGAGTAATTTACTCATATGTACGTAAGTATGTAAGTGATTTACTGTCTCAACCAGGAACTCTTCCTGGTTGGGACAATAAATCGTGTTGGATTAAATCATGTTCTCCCGGAACACGCCGAAACGGCGTTCCCTTATGAAACAAAATGAGGCTTGTTTTCGATTGGAATGGGTACGGGGTAGGATGAGGTAACAAATGGCAAATGTTGTAGGAAATACAGGGTGGAAGAAAAGCCTTTAAGGATTTTATACATATAACTATTTAGTTAACAACATTATACGGATAAGTGTTCAAATGATGAAACAAATCAAACAAAAAGTCTATAAGGATTTTATTCGGACCTAGTATGTTCCATCGACTGCTCTCGATTTTCCTACAAAATTGCAAACAAGGGCAGTCGATGACCCTGATTTTATTTCTGCAATCGGTTTTCTTGAGAAACCTAACCTAACCTGACCTAACCTGACCTAACCGAGTTTCTTATACTATTGTTTTTTGTAAGATATCGCACTAATTCCGGAGCTCACACTCAGCAGGTGGAAAGCTTGTGGAATTCATTGAAACAATCGAACAAACTGCGATGCGGAACAGATCGCGACCAACTTGACTCGTACCTTTGTGAATTTGTATGGCGTAAGCGCCACACCAGCTCGGACTTATTCCAAAAGATGTTGGAGTGTATTGCGTCGTTTCAGTAAATAAATTTATTCAATATCCAATAAAAATTTTCTTTATCATTTCTCAAGAAAACCGATTGCAGAAACAAAATCAGAGTAATCGACTGCCCTTGTTTGCAATTTCGTAGGAAAATCGAGAGCAGTCCATGAAACATACTAGTCCCTTTTATTCATACAATTGGTGGACAATTTGGATAGAAAAATGGATCTATAATTTGGGTTTATAAAATTATTCAAATACTTAAAATAAAGGCAACATAATAAGATGGTTTAATATATAAATTATAAAGTACAACTTTATGTAGAATTATTATTAATATAGAGTCAAAGATTACAATAGTTTATAATATTTAGAGATTAGCTAGTTAGAGAAAATGTAAATGTATGACCAACTTAACTTATTAAGCTTTGCATTTTTTAGTGAATGTAAAATATTTTTATATAATTACACTGAAATGAGTATAAATTATCATAAATAGTGGTTTTTGTTTGTTAAATTTTCTGTAAATATAGATTTTGTTTTGTAATGAAAATTTTAAAATTTCAAAAATTGGTGAGAAATTGGCGGCTAAATTTGGTCGATGCATGTGGCCGATGCCGAGGCCCAAAGAATGGCCGATTCTTCCGATGCCGATTAATCGGTACACTACTTATTTAAACCCTAGACCCTGTTCCAAAGCTGGGTCCTATCTGCTTAGCAGGTGGCTGGTGAGGGAAGCTATATTTATATACTTTATATACCATGCATCTTCACCTTTAGTCTTATCTAACCATCTACTTTATGGCAGTCCATTTGGTAGAGTTGATTTCTTAATCAGAAAAATTAAGAAAATATGTAAGATTTCTCCCAAGCGATAATGAAAGAATAATAGGTATTGATTCTCCCAAGCGATAATGAAAGAATAATAGGTATTGAATTTAATATAAACAATGAATGCCTCTTAACTATGAACTGCTATTTACCTTACAATAATGGCAGTAACCTACAGGGTGTCCCATAAGTCCGGCATCATAGGAGAAATTCATATTTTTCTATTTCTACAAACCATAATTCATATTTTTCTTATGCTCGGGATGCCAATTTCCTGTCCACCATTCTGTTCAGTGACGAGGCTGTTCATTATGGAAATTGTGAGGTAAATCGACAGAACACCCGCTACTGGTCTCAAAACAACCCTCACTGGTATACCTCTTCAAAGGAACAAGGTGCATCTCGGGTGATGGTATGGTGTGGCATTTGGAGGCACCTACCTACGTACACTCAAGGAAGAAGCATTTCCCAGTGTCTTGAACGAAGAAGGAAATTTCCCAACATGGTTCCAGCAAGACGGCGCTCCTGCACATTACAGCACCCAAGTAAGGGAATACCTGCACCAACAATTCCCTTGTCATTGGATAGGACGTCGAGGGCCTGTGGAATGGCCAGCTAGAAGCCCGGATCTCACGCCACTAGATTTTTATCTCGGGGCCACTTGAAAGCGCTGGTATACGCAGAGAAAATTAGGAGTGTTGAACATTTGCGGCAGCGCATTATTGGGGCATGTAACACCATTACTCCTGACATCATTCACCGTGTGCTTGCTGACTGGGTATCACGTCTGAATTTGTGTACTGAAAACAATGGTGGACATATTGAGCACGTTCTGTAAATAAAAGCTTTTGTTTTACCTTTTTTATTATTTTTCCTATGATGCCGGACTTATGGGACACCCTGTAGAATTCAGGGGTGGGGAAACTTTTCAGTACCAAGGGCGAAAATCGATAACATAAACACCACCGCGGGCGTCTGGCAAATTTTAAGCTTATATACAGCGTGTCCCAAAGAAATGTATACCCACTTTGTTCGATAATACCAGCTATGAGGATAATAAATATATTACTTTTTATATGTTTTTTAATAAAGAATTTTCTCCTGAATCTAAATATGTAATTACTTTTATTAAAAATTGAAGAACAAAAATGTTACAGATGTTTAAATTATAATTATTATTTTCGAGACTTCTTGTGCGATATTTTCTAATATTTTAACCGACTGTTTTGAGATATTTATGTTTAGTGTTGATATTGAAGCATAAATATTGTAATTATTACTTAATTCAAAAAATTTACAAATTCCATGGTTAAATGACACTTTATCTAAGATGTTCGACGTCTTCCAGAACGTTGTTTTTGTAAGTTTTGCACAGTGCCGTCAGTTTCAAACTTATCTCGTATACGTGCAAAAATATTAGAAAATATCGCGCATGAAGTCTCGAAATAATAATTATAATTTAAACATCTGTAACTTTTTTGTTTTTCAATTTTTAATAAAAATAATTAGATATTTAGATTCAGGAGAAAATTCTTTATTAAAAAACATATAAAAAGTAATATATATTTATCCTCATAGCTGGTATTATCGAACAAGTGGGTATACATTTCTTTGGGACACGCTGTATATAAGATGTATTTTAAAAGCTATTTGCTGGGCTGTAAATAAATAATTTTTAGTAAATAATAAATACCTAAGCGGGCGAATTGAAATTAGCTCGTGGGCGAAATTTCGCCCGCGGGCGAGGGTTTCCCCACCCCTGTAAAGATGAATACAATGGGTTTTTGTATAAAATAAAGTCACTTTCAGATAAACCATAATATTCGCATTGCATAATAATGGGGAACTTTTGTAGAATTGAGTACTATGTGCGAGTCTGCTGAATTAAGTATGAGTGATGTAGAATTTCTAGGTGCAAATAGCAGTACTTTCACGTATGTCACCGATATGAATGGAGGTACTAGGTGGATTGATCACTCTCTCATTAGTAATATTTTAAAGGAACGTACTGGATTTATATATTTATAAATACTGGGTTCATATATTTATAAATAAAACCATTCACCAAAACCCACAAAAAATTCTGTTTTTTTTCCATGCGTGTTAGTGTAAATGTAAATTTATAATTTTTTAAAATCATAACGACAAACATCAGTAAAACAGAAACATACATTGAGAAGACGCTTTCGTCATACACGATATTGGTTCTTCAATTTCAAAGTTATTTTCGTAACGATCAAGGAATCTTTCAAAAGGATAGAAGAACATAATGCAAGAGTCATTTTCGAAGAAAAATGTGTCGAATATTCTGCTTTTCATGAGTAATATGGAACAGGTGAGCTCTGAGTGGGAGTACTGCGTTAGCCGAGTTATGTTTACAATTTTCGTTCGAGATATTAAAACCTGATGTAATTTCATAACTTCGTCACAAAGGTTTAGTTGAATAAAATATGCCAGAAATATGACGTTAATCACTTTCATTTTTTTTCATCAATACAGAGCGAGGTTTAATGATAAATGGTAGTAGTCACCGTAGTACATGGAGAGAGACTTACTTATATATACGTCTCAAGCTCAATAATTGATTTTTTTTAAATATGATGGATTTTGATTTCGAAAAATAATTGTATTTTTAATTTACTTAAATTTTTCAAAAATCTAATTTACTCATATATATATATATATTATATATATATATATATATATGATTCTGTATCTTGAATATTTTACTTAATTTTTTTGCATTTAATATGTTTAAATAATGACACGAATTTTTAGCCAAATAACGAATTTTTCGTTAATTATATAAATTATCTAAATTACATACATAAATTTTTAACGGAGACTAAACTCATTTTTTGGATTTTTCACGTAAACTCATGAATACTAATGCATCATATTTCTATAATTTTTTGAAAAAATATTGTTGGAGTAAATTGGGAGAAAATTATTTAATGTAACTAATCGATAAGTGAGAATAACCTGCGTATGTAGAGAGATTATTTAAGAATTTCAAGGTCAAGTTTCAAAAGTTTGAAGGTCACGTTTCAAAAGTTTGAAGGTCAAGGTCAATCAATGTTTCAAGGTCGAGTGGTAAAAATACCTCTATATCGGCTCCCTAAAGATATAGAAATCTGGTTCTGGTGTCAAAATGATATTTGTAATAAAATAAAGGCACCTTGCAGGACACACGCAACCCCTCAGGTTGTGACCTATCATATCAAAAGTCTCATAAGACAAAGGTAATTATGATACTTATGATAACCTGAATTGTGACCTTGACCCGAGACCAAGTGGTTATTTGACGTCAGCTTGCCTGATTTATCAACATTTCATTCTAATTTCATATACTCGTCTCGCCTTCTTTCCAGCTCCTGAATGGACCGCGGGCTTTATTTTCTTTGTAAGAAACCCTCTGGAAACAATCTTTTGTGGCCACCTCGCGTTTCAGGAGAGCCGAGAAAGCCTATGTCTCAAGAATAAAAGAATTCGAAAGCGTGGGGGGAGGCCCTGCTGGAAAGCATTCTATGTGAAACTAAGGAGCTAACCCCAGTGTATTGCGTAGCCAGCGAGGACAAATGGCACAAAAAGTACTATGATAAAATCTCCGGCCAGTTCCTCCAGAGGGCTCAAACCAAATTTTGCCAAACATCAACATCCCAAGGTGTCCCCAGACCATCAACATCCCAGGTTGTCACGCCCGTGGTCACTGCGCCTATGGCCTCCGGGAAGCTGAGCGACCAATCCAACATAAAAAAGTGTATAATTTTTGGGACATCAGGAGAGAGCTTCCATCGCGTGTCGATCACATCCGTAGATGCTAACATTAGGATTGGCATTCAGGCCCTCCAAGATTTCGATATCACGGCCAGGATGCCTCGTGGAGGTGATTTCATGGTAGTTGATGGCCTGTACCATTTCAATTGCCTGTCTGCCTTCAACAGCCGAGTACGGAGCAAGCAACGGGAGATCTAAGTAAAGAGCTCTGCTTTCAGGGGAAAGTGAGTTGGGAAGTTGGTGAGGGAAAGTGTCTTTCAAGCTCAAAGAATTGAGGGGACGGTTGTTTGAAGCACTGAAAGAAGAGGGTTGCGAGGAAGTTTATGTCCACCACACTCGATTGAAAGGATCCATCACTGGTCATTTTCCTGGGCTGAAAGAGAAAACTGATGAAAAAATTGTGATTTCATATTCCCCGATACAATGAAAGAAATCATCAAGTCGGCGAAAGAGGCTTTTTATGGGACGGCCATAAGCCTCTTCCATGTCAAGTCAACACGTGAACCAGGGATTCCTTGTGAACATGGATCATGTCAAAAACTGCCTACCAAAGTCGTACACGTTCATACCTCAGCTGGATGTTGGTGTCACAAAGGCTGATATACCCCCAATGCTTCCAGTCACGGTTTCGAAGAATCCATCCATTTTCAAAAAGGACTTCAAAAGAACAAGAATGGCTGGATCACGTTACACATTCCCTAACTCAAAGATCCTGCAAGGAAGTGTAATGACCAGGATATCACCCCGCAGAGTTGGATATCACACCGCGGACGCCGCAAATTTGAAGATACAGATGGCAGTGAAGGAAAGCTTCCAGCGAGCAAGGCTGTTCCACTGTTTCACGATAAGGCAAACTCCGTGATGCGCCTCAGCACACTCGGAGGGCCCCGGCCACGGAAGCAGTAATCAAATCATCCTTGGGAAATCAGAGAAGTACTGCTTATCACTGCAATCAGTGGCTCCAAAGTGCCTTTTCAAAGGAAAATGAAGGGCAAATTCATGAACTCATACAAACCATAATGCTGTATCCCCTATCTTATTTCCATAACAAAATTAAACTATATTCCTATATACTCTAATTTCCATAATAATAATTATTAATCTATATTTCTATGTAGCTAAATCTTTACACGTCTATAAGTGTAAGCATGGTATAAGATTTCAGTATTCTTTTTTCCATTGCTATTTCTAACTTTTTTACTTCCTTCTTAGGCTAGCTTGGAGTGGATCTTAGGTTCTTTTTTAGCATCTAACTCCAACTCCGTAACATGTTTCAACAATATTGGGTTTGTTTCGTTTTCTACCATGTGTAGTATTTCTTCTGCTGAAGTTTTCTCCGAGAAATAGCAGTTCCCAATTTACTTTTTAATTTTGCATTTATACTTGCCCAGCGAACTTTCTTTGAATTGAAATTTTTTTCAAATATTCTTCCTGCCTCTCCAAAGCGAGTTTTAAGTCTTCCATTTCAAACTTTATTTGTATTTCGCTAATTTATGATCAGATAAAGTTGTTTGCGTTACACACACCCACACGCATATATATATATATATATATATTATATATATATATATATATATACTGTATATATACACACATTTAACTGCAATGACCACGCAGTATATTAATGTATAGAAACGACGTAAGTATAGAGGAGCGTTCTGCACACGAGGAAGAGAAATAACGAACAAATGAAAAATGAGGTGAACCGCCCGGGAATCGAACCCAGGATCTTCCGATTGCCGGTCAGATGCGCTATCCATTACACCACGGGCCTCGATCAGTCATAAGTCGAAATTCTCCTACATAGGGCAGAAACCAATGCCCTGACTGATCGAGGCCCGTGGTGTAATGGATAGCGCATCTGACCGGCAATCGGAAGATCCTGGGTTCGATTCCCGGGCGGTTCACCTCATTTTTCATTTGTTCGTTATTTCTCTTCCTCGTGTGCAGAACGCTCCTCTATACTTACGTCGTTTCTATATATATATATATATATATAAAATCAATAGGAATATGAAAACAAGAGATACGACTCTCAACATTTATTGGCCAAACGTTTCGGTCCACTCAGGGGCCATCTTCAGTGACTAAATAAAAGTATCTAAAAATCAATCATATAACTAAAGTAAATGTAAATGTCATAAATATACTGTACAATAATAAAATCTAATACAAAAAAGTTAAAAAAGTTAAAAAGTTAAAAAAAACTATTTGGATTATAAGACAAAATAAAAGAAAGTAAAAATAAAACAAATTTTTTTTTTTAAATTTAAAAAAAATTTAAAATTTAAAAATTTGTCATTTGTAACTTACCATCCAAGTCAGTCCTTTTAAAAAAAATTTAAATTTTGTTTTTTTTCTGTTTTATTTTTACTTTCTTTTATTTTGTCTTATAATCCAAATAGTTTTTTTTTAACTTTTTAACTTTTTTAACTTTTTTGTATTAGATTTTATTACCGTACAGTATATTTATGACATTTGTATTTACTTTAGTTATATGATTGTTTTTTAGATGCTTCTATTTAGTCACTGAAGATGGCCCCTGAGTGGACAGAAACGTTTGGCCAAAAAATGTTGAGAGTCGTATCTCTTGTTTTCATATTCATATTGAGGATAAGGTTCCCGAAGAACACTTCTATCGTAACTATATATATATATATATATATATATATAAAGAAAGAAAGAAAGAGAGAGAGAGAGAGAGATATATGCATGTATGTTTCTTTGAATTTCAGCTAAGATATGACACCAAAATGGATATCTCCATTGATCTTCTTCTGCGACCTTTTTAGCATATTGGAAGTGTCTCGATTCTGATTCGTCGAATTCACTTTATGGCGAAGAATCCATAAATAATAGATGTCACATATATTTAAAAAAATCATTCTCTCTCTCTCTCTCTCTGCCTTTGCATATGAAGCTTTCTTATGCCTGATTTTTGGTAAATTCCTCTGATGTTAAAGAGTGTGGTTTATGTTATATTATATATATATATATATAGGGTGAACCAAATGTAGGTGGACAGTAAATGATAACGTTTATTTTGCGAATACATATTTAATTTTTTTGTATACTATAATACAAAATAAAATTTAAATAAATTTAGTTATAATATTTAATATAATAAACACAAACACCATAGTTATAATGAACACCATAGTTATAATATAATATAACACAAACCGTATTCAACCTACTGTCCACCTACTTTTGGTTCACCGTGTATATATATATATATATATATGATCAAGTAAAGATAAGCCCCCAACCTTTTTTAGTTAGCTTTATAAGGCTAACTAACGAAAATATCACGACCTAACCTAACCAATCGTCAAGGGCGTACAGTTGACCTAACGATTGGTTAGGTTAAGTCGTGATATTTTCGTTAGTTAGCCTTATAAAGCTAACTAAAAAAGGTTGGGGGTGCTTATCTTTACTTGATCCTATATATATACCTATATATATAATATATATATATATATATATATATATATATATATATATATATATATGAAAATTATTTCACGAAAGTAACACGTGAATAATATTTATGATGAAAATAACCACGAAGAAAAAGGAAACAGAATGGTGCTCAAGCGCTTTCGTCTAATGATGATGTCATTAGACGAAAGCGCTTGAGCACCATTCTGCTGTTTTCTTTTTCCTTCGTGGTTATTTTCATCATATATATATATATATATATATATATATATATATATATATATATACATTCAACTGCAAAGAACACGCAGTATAAATAACGTAAAGAACGACGCTTGTATAGGAGATATTCCGCGCAAGACGAAAAGAGAAAAACAACAAGGCATTGGTTTCTGCCCTATGTAGGAGAATTACGACTTCTGACTGATCGAGGCCCGTGGTGTAGTGGATAGCATATCTGACCAATCGGAAGATCCTGGGTTCGATTCCCGGGCGGTTACCTCATTTTTCACTTGTTCGTTATTTCTCTTCCTCGTGTGCAGAACACTCCTCTATACTTACGTCGTTTCTATACATATATACATATATATACAGGGTTAGACAAAATAATATGAACACCTTGATAAATGGCGGTTTTTATTCTTAATATGGAGTTGGTCCTCCTTTAGCGGCAATAACAGCTGCAATGCGTCGGGGAATCGATTCATACAGCTTTTGGACAGCGGCTAGAGGAATCCTGAGCCATTCTTCGAGCAAACCCTGCTCCAGTTCCTCCAAAGACGCCGGCGGTGGGAATCGGCTTCTGACCTGCTGCTCCAACTGACAACACAGATGCTCGATAATGTTAAGATCCGGGGATTGTGGAGGCCAATCCAAGCGTTCTACTTCACTAACATGCTCTTCAAACCAGTTTTTAACGACCCCAGCGGTGTGGATTGGTGCATTATCATCCTGGAAGACGGCGCCGCCATTGGGAAACAGCGTTTGGACCATGGGATGGACCTGGTCAGCCAATATTGACAGATAGACCTGGGCGTTAACCCTACCATGCAGTACTACAGCTGGGCCAAGAGTATTCCACGATATGGCTGCCCAAACCATCACAGATCCGCCTCCATGCTTAACGGTTGGGATCAGGCAGTCGGGGTCATAAGCATCTTTAGGCTGTCTCCAGCCGTAAACTCGACCGGAACATGGAAATAGCGTAAAGGAGGATTCGTCAGAGTAGACTACATTCTTCCACCGGTCCATTGACCAATTCTTATGGTCATTACACCATTTTCTGCGCCGCTCAATGTTGATGTGCGAAAGGAAGGGTTTGGCAATTGCAGCCCTCCCATGGTATCCAGCTCCATGGAGCTCGCGACGTACAGTTCTGGTCGATACGGGCTTGCAAGATGCTGGTTAAGCTCTGCAGTCACTTTTGGAGCTGTGGTCTTATGGTTCTTTGTCACAATGCACTTTAGCACCCGGCGGTCTCGATCACACAGCTTCTTCTTGCGTCCACTATTGCATTTGTCGGTGCTTGTCTTTCCATGGTTTTGGTATGCAGACATGACCATAGAGACAGTTCCTCTGGATACATTGAACATCTGAGCGGTTTTCGTCACCGATGCACCAGCCATCCGCGCTCCGACAATTTGCCCTCTTTGGAAGTCTGACAGGTCTTTCATAACTGCTAATTCATAATTCACTCAGGTCTGTAAAAACAAAGTGAAGGTTATAACATGACGTATACACTCTCTGTTACGCATTTAAATAGGTTTGCCAGTCATTTGACCGTTTACTTTGTGTCTGAGCAGTCCGTAAAGATAACCGGTGAAATCGGCGGGTGTTCATATTATTTGTCTAACCCCTGTATGTGTGTGTTGTGTGTGTGTGTGTGTATGTATAGGGGATGATGATGATGTTTGTTCGTTTATACACGCCTAAACAGCTAAGGTAATCTGTACCAAGTTTAGTATACAAATTAAAGGAGAACCAGGGAAGGGTTTAGTAACAGGCTCCCTTCCCAGTACCCCTCTATGGGGAGACTGGGAGGGCGGTTTCCCAAACAGCTATAGTAATCGGTACCTGGGACCGAGTCCCCCGAACGGCTAGGGTATCTGCATCAAATTTAGTATGCATAGTATGGGAGAAAAAGGGAAGTTTTAAGTAATACACCAGGCTCCCCTAGTCCCTCCCCCTTGAGAGAGCTGGGAGGGGGACTCCTACGTTCGTTTATACACCTAATAACGACGAGGGTAATCTGCACTCGGAAATAGGTTGAATATTTTAAGTCCATCAACATCAATTTATACTAATAGATTTGGCAGCAAACGAGCACCGACAACTATCTCATTTGTCCAATTTGAGAAAGACATTAATTATAACTAAAGTAAATTCATTTAAGTTTGAAGGATGTTCGCTTTTCATTCCATTTAACTGAGAATAAAAACAAATACTTTAATTTTTCGGATTATAGTGAAAGTATTGATAGTTTGTTTACGCCTAACAGCATTCGTAGTTGGACTTTGTTGTCACGAGGTCACTGAGATAACTAAAGCAAGCTTATCTCATACGGCAGTGTACCTTGAGAACTTTCGGGATGTCAACCAAGGTCCTGTTCCGCCTTTGGGACCATCATTTTATAAGCACAAATCTGTCAACAAGTTTTTTTTTTTCACTACAACCTATGGAAAGGATACTCGGGTCACTCGGGTTACTCGATAAGGCCACTTCCAGCGGACTTCAACTTTCGCATATTTGGTCTCGTTTTAGTTTCATTTCGCAAAAGAACCATATCACTTTCCAGAATGTCCAAAGTATTGTGACGCATATTGTAATGCCTCTCGACCTTGTCATGAACCTCTTCAGAGTGCTTCTGCACCTGTTGAAAAGTATGGTTTAATCACGTTCATGCCTCTTCCGAGAAATGGAGTAATCCAGAACCCGTTTCTGGAGCAGATCGGAATACGGCAGGTTGCAATTATTTCCGTTGAACAAGTAAAATAGTATATTCTTGACTGAATGTTGGTACGAACTATTCAAGGACAGAGTGAAGTACTTCAATTATAGGTCTCATGAGTAGGGGTTTACTTCAGTTAAAAAGTGGTTTCTCCTTCATACCCTGATTAATTTTTTTATGCAGGAAGGAGGGGCCAAGGGCGAATGCCCCCCAAAACGCTTCCCCGAATGCCCCCCAAAACGCTTCCCATATAGAAAGAGGGGATAACTAAAATACAAATAATATTCTTAATAATTTTTCTTTTAATTTTGACAAGATTGTGTAGTGAAAAATAGAGGGGGGAAGTGTGTGTTTGGGAGCATGCTGCACTGCTTACAGGGTAGATGAGACAGAAAAAGATCGGCTAGTAGGAGAATGACAAAAAGACGGGAGTTCCAGCATTCCCTGTCTCCTGTCTAACCCCCCCCCTCCGCCCCTAGGAGTATGAGATCGCTCTGTGATCCCATTGGATTCCGGGTGATAAGTTGCTGTCAGTGAGGATTCTATTTTTAGATATTTACAGGCTTCTTGGAAAGTGCTTGGCACGTTTTCCGACCCACGACCACCTACTATTTCATACATACAGCCATTTCTACAGATATACAACAACAACCCATGAGCAACAGTTTCTGAATGTCTTGCAACGAAATCTTGTCTACATATCGCGTAAAATGATTTACAATCACAAGTATGTACTTGTTACCTAAATGGGTTGAAGTTCGCCGATTAGGTCAAATCCCACGCGCTTTAAGGGTCTACCAATGGATGAAAATTTGGCTAATGGGGCCGTATTAATCTCCCGCCTTCCTTTTATGACAACAGAGGCACGTTTGACAGTATTTCTTGATGGTGTAGCCTGATTAGGCTAATAAAAACACTCCCTGCTTTTCCCAATCTTTTCAAAATTTATAAAAAAAATGTCATCGTGAGGCTCGGAGACTTTGCTTTCGGCTCTCTCTTTCTTATAAAGGGAGGGCATTTTTGCGGGCACCCGCTCTTGGACCTTCCTTTCTACATAAAAAAAGAAGTAACATACTGATTGATCTGCTACATGACTTCTTCTGCACAAGAAGACACCTGCACAAATACAGTACTCCAAAAACTAAAGGGATTAGATGATGACAAAAACCTTGAACCCTCTGTATAACTGTTGTGTGTATTCACAATGTCACATACATTCCATGATATTATTTCATACAATGCACGTAACATTGTCATATATGCCATATTATCATATATTGTCACAATGTCATTTATGTCTTAGTCATCATTTGGAGCTGCTTTATGATACCTCGTCTTTGTTTTGCGTGACTGTGTGGCGTTGGCTATGTAGCCTTTTAAACACAAATGCAATAATAAATTTTCTAGATATAGGACATGTACACGTAAGTCGAATTTGTTAATAAAACCAGATGCTGAATTTAATCAGTTGACCTGACCTAAGAGCATTTGAAGCATCGAAAGATGATTTTCATTAAAGTTGTAGAACTTCAAAAGATCTTTCTAATAGCGTCCGAATTATCTTTCTAGCACATCGGCTGTGCAAATGGCTTGGGAGGTTGATATCCCCCCTACCCCTGTTCCGTCTAAGTTGGCGAAAACTCGAAGTCCGGCGATAGTTAAGCTCTGGCCAATAGGAAAAATTGGCAACATGGTAATTTGAAAACGTTTAAATCCACCATAATTTTGATTTTAACAAGCACACGGGACCTACATAAGCCCATAGACTACCCCTTTCCCGCACTAAACCGAGTATTTTCGCGACGTGGTCCAGGTGTTCTTCAAAAGTTTTTGAATATATTACCATATCATCAATGTATACCAAAGCATACTTTCCCACTGCCCCAATCAACACGTCGTTAACAACACAGTGAAAACAAAAAGGAGCCGATGTCAATCCGAATGGCATATGGAGAAACGATGAGGTCATAAATGAGATCTTATCACGGTCTTTATCGTCAAATGGAACTTGCCAATTATCCGACTTGGCATCTAAGGTGGTAAAGAATGCACGCGGAACTGGGAACTGTTCCTTTCATGTTATCTTATTTAAATTGCGATAATCTACGCAAAAGCGCGAACTACTGTTTGGTTTATTAATTAACAGCACGAGATTTTGCCAAAGACTTTTGGATAACGTCTTGGTTTAATAACATAGTTTTAACTTGCTCCTCGATCGCGTCTTTCGTCGACTGGGCTAGTCTCCATTATGTGGGCCTAATCGTGGGGTGATCACCGGGGTCAATTTGGTGCACCATATTTTTCGTTAGTCCACTCGGATGATCACGTATGGAAAAACACTCTCGGTTTTGTCGTAAAAGGGTCACTAATTTGTCCCTATAATCGGTTCCTAAATGTGACAGGTCTAATTTCGTAATTAGTTCCTCTAAATCCCGTTGTTCGAAATCGGGTTCATTCTCAGCCTCTTCTCTCACGGAATTTAATTCGCCAATTATGTTATTATCAGTTAAAATTACGTCTTTCTTCAGACAATTTACCACCGAGATAGAGATGAGGTCTTTTCGAGTCTCAGTCGCGGCAGCGATCCTTATTCTTAATCCTCAAACTTATCTATCGTATTTTCATTATTTACAAAAATAAAGTCATTATTATTGGAATTGGTCACGTTAACTTTCCCAAAATAGATTGCATCACTATTCGCCTGAATTAATATCTTGGTAGCAAATTTCACCTTAATACTCGTACTAGATTAATTCTTTATACGTTCCTTATTTTCTATGAATGAATTACTGTTCTCCATCACACTACAAAAGGGATATTTAAATTACCAATTACTGGCTGATCTCTAGTTTCGTAAAAAAAATATTGGAATTTACGTGATTCAGGAAGTCCGTGACAATTAAGAAACTACGCGGAAATGAGTCTATGTCTTGCTACAGTGAATCTACGG
The DNA here is from genome assembly GCA_023014485.1 of Bathynomus jamesi. Lineage (NCBI taxonomy): Eukaryota > Metazoa > Arthropoda > Malacostraca > Isopoda > Cirolanidae > Bathynomus > Bathynomus jamesi. The sequence goes on from JAJOZX010012480.1 coordinate 72,932, forward strand.
AATAAATTACCCTTTCCTACTTTAATTTTTAATGTTAAAGTACCAAAAATTTCAATAGGTTCCTCTGAAACACTAGTTACGATAGAGTTATACGGTTTATGTTCAAGATTAAAATTTGGCAATGTGACTTATCCGTTTTGGGATTTTGTTAAAAATTACCAGAATTACTACGAGGTTGTACCTTTGACGTCACAAGAGGTTCGTAGAAATCTCTTCAAGTTCCTTATTGCACCGCTTTGTTCTGTGTTAACTGGGGCGCGGATTATTGGTGTAATTACAATGGCGGGGATTATCGCTGTAATTGTAGTGCCGCTCATAAGTATTCGTACAGAAAAATATTTCATTTATATTCGTAGTTATGCGAATTTGAAAAAAATTGCCTTGCCTTTCGACTACTTTTTGTTGACAAAAACACAAAAATTTTCTTGCGTCTACGGCGGTAATAGCATTACTTATCAATTTATTCAACCAAACAGTGCATCTTGATTTGTTGAAGGCAGTTCACTATGATGAAGTTTATCAGAAACTTGCGGCGAAGTCTTCGGAAATAAAAAAACTTCTGATGTTCTGATGCTTATAACGTTCTGAGAGAAAAAATCGGTTTCTCTGTTGTTATTTCACCCCTCATTTGTTGATGTTTTAGTTTAGATATCCCAATAAGGCTCACCTACATGGCTAAGGCCCCCTCCCTCTAAAATGGCAAGGCCCCATAATGGGTCCCAGTCCGCCACTGACTAAGTTTATATTTTGTAGTTGATAATTAATTTACCAAGTTAGATAATACCTAACATAACAAGGACTCAGTAAAAAAGAATAATTGTGTCAATTGGACTGATTTTAACATGCAACAGAGAATAGAATATAAAGACAGAACAGATCATCTCTAATAATTAAAAAATTCTGCATCTTGCCTGTAGTAATCTTTGACAAAGTAGAATTTCATTGTATACTGTACTGTAGCCATCAAAACTGATTTAAAAATAACAAAGGTCTAGCCCTAGTTTTGCTAAGTGTTAAATGGATGTGGTGTGTGTGTGTGTGTGTGTGTGTGTGTATAACATACAACGCTCTTTCATTACTGCAGGTGAAAAGGGTCATAACCTAAGAACTGGAAACCTGAGTGTAAAATTTCATAGAGTGATTAAGGATTTTATGATTCCAGCAGGGAACTTTTCAGCTGGAGATGAGAAGGGAGGAGAGAGCATTTATGGAGGCCAAATTGAAGGCACTGTATGGTAACATAATCATCTAACGACGATCAGAGTTTATGAGGGTATATATCTTACCCCCGAAAGGACTAATTAGGCAGCTGATATTAGTTTCAAAATAAGAGGTGAACCAATAAAGGAAGTACAAAGTTTGTGATAAAGCATACATACATGACTGTAAGGAACTACCAATTCTCTACAAGTGAAGTTAAAGACACTCTTTCGTACCGTCTGTCTGCAACTGTGATGAATTATAAAAAATTATTCTGGTAGAACTCTATTAGGAATTAAGCTGTTTCTAAAATTTTACTGATTTTTGTATAGGCTAAGTAGTGTCGTATACGGAATTTAATATGATTTGTTAATAAATTTAATTGTTGATTAAACTGTTAAAAAGTTGATCATTATTCATAACGATTATTTATTTTAAAACAAAGATGAGAGAGAGAGAGAGAGAGAGAGAGAGAGAGGAGAGAGAGAGAGAGAGAGAGAGAGAGAGAGAGAGTTGGGTGTTTTAAAAAGGTAACTAGTCATGTAAAGCTTACAGTACGGCCTTTTCGTTTTACCAATAAAAGAATGTATAGCAGTTTGAGTGCCCTTTTCACGGGGCATTTTAATACCAACAAGCGGATTCCTTCCCTTTGTCATAGTTGAGAGGCGTGTTAAATTCTAGTGTGAAATTCTACAAATAATAAACTAGAAATGTAATATCGATCATGTAAGTACATTCTTTACCTGTTGTCTCCCTCTCGCATGTTAAATTTAAAATAAATTAAAAGCCCCCATTCATAAATTACAAAAACAAAATTAATAAAGGTTTTAGGAAAAACGCTGTGTTCATTTCCTCGGTCACGCCTAGTGCTTACAGTAGGGATGGCTTATTTCATGTAGAGAAAAACTGTAAATAAGTAGAACAGTAATAGAAATTAACATATTAAAAAGGAATACTGAAGTACCTTCCTGTTGAAATAATAAAATAGATACCAGATTGAGCTGTCTGAATGTTTTGGTAATAATACAAATTGTTGTTGAGCTGAAATTGATAGCATTTGGACAAATATTTTAATTAACCGAAGAATCAACGATTTCATCAGATTAGGACAGGGAAGAGGGATAGAAAAATAATATTTGTATCATGTGATCTCTGAGTTTTGCCAATGGGTCATACGAAAATTTTGCTTTTTCCCCTTTTCCCGCTCCACACCTTCCCCCTCTTTTTTTGTCCTCACTTGGCATTTCCCCTCCCCCCTCACCATATGTCAATATACAGTACTACTCATACTCGTATATAATAATAAAATGCTATTCGTGTATAAATGTAGTACTTTTAGCCTCCATAACGTATGTATGCTGCACATTATCCATACGATGTTGTCCACTCTCTCAATCTCTCATATTGTAATACAAAGCGGTCATGGTAAACTATTAAAAACTATATAAATAAAATTAGACAAATTATATATATTTTTTTTTAATGGGGGGTTGTTTAACCTCCTTCGCAACATCTAAGGTAATATGACGGAGGGGACCTACAGCTTTACGTGGGATCCGAACCACGGGTCGCTACATAATCTGGGCGCAGAGGACGGTCTCCCATCCAACTACTACCCAGACCCAATATCGCTTAACTTGGCTGATCGTCGGGAAGCGGTGTTATGACATTGGCCACATATATGGTGAAGATAAATAACCACGAAGGAAAATTAAAAAAAAATAGTGCTCAAGCGCTTTCGTCTAATGACGTCCTCAGGAACAGGAGTGTTCCTGAGGATGTCATCAGAAGAAAGCGCTTGAGCACTATTTCGTGTTTTAATTTTCTTTCGTGGTTAGTTTAATCATAAATATTATTCACGGGTTACTTTCATGAAATAATTTTCATACATATATATGTGTGTGGTGTGTGTGTGTGGTGTGTGTATGTGTGTGATGATTTGAAAATCGTTGTGCAGCTTTAAGCTTTAATAACTTTTGATGTGCACACGGTAGAAACAAATTGTAAAGGGCATATGAAAGCAAGCATATTATTACGTTCTTGAGGCCTAGAAATTTACAATGTAGTCTGTTAAGAGCTTTAATAATTATTCTTTCATAGGCTGTTTACAGTTTGTTTATATCATGTGTACATCAAAAGTTATTAAAGTTTAAATTTTGACAAGGACCTCGTAAGTGTATATATTGTAATGTATATGGTTGTAAATTTGACTTGGTCTGCAATCGATATGAACCGTGACTTGATGGATACCGTAATGAAATTGACTGGATTCTTTGGATCTGATATATTTGCATGTCCGTTATATAATAGATATAGAGTGTAACATATTTGTGGATAGTAGTCTATTATGACTTGATCCTCTGGATCGAGAGATTCTATCTTTAGTTTTAAATCGATAATTAATTATTTTTAAATTGATAATGTATATGGTTGTAAATTTTGACTTGGTCCGCAATCGATATGGACCGTGACTTGATGGATACCGTAATGAAATTGACTGGATTCTTTGGATCTGATATATTTGCATGTCCGTTATAAATATATATAGAATGTAACATATTTGGTGGATAGTAGTCTATTATGACTTGCTCCTCTGGACCGAGAGATTCTATCTTTAGTTTTAACCGATAATTAATTATTTTTAAATTGATAATTATTTAGTTTCGTAAAAATTGGTCGTTGCCAATTTACCGGCAGTTTTTAAATAAGTTTCTTATGTTCTTGTGGTTCGGAACCCACGTAAAATTGTAGGTCCCCTCCGCCACCACGGAGGACATACACAATACACGATTACGAACACAGTTAGGTAGACCAGCCATGAGTGGATCCTAGGGTCTTTGTTAGTCTGAAACATTATAACATTATTATAACATTATATATATATATATATATATATATATGGAATTGAACTCAGAATGGTCCCCTGAGGTTTTTCATGATATACATGGGAAAAGGAACTCCCTTTTGGGAAAATTAAATCCACAATAGTCCAAATAAGTAATGGTAAATGACAAACACACTAGTTTTTTCTTTTTCATGGTGTTAGCACAAAGTGGGCAACGGGTCACTCGCAAAGAGGCCCCCAGAAATATAGCTTCCCTCACCAGCTATCTGCAAAGCAGATGGGATCCAGCTTTGGAACAGGATCTAGGGTTTAAAGCATCCCAGCCCAATTATATTCATTACCTCAATATAAGCAAAAGACTTTGTATTCACGTTGGATTGAATACGTGTATCATGAAAAACCTCACGGGACCATTCTGAGTTCAATCCCATCATGAAACGGACATGTTATGTGCCTTGAAAAGTGGACGCTCAATTTTGCCAGTTGAGGTTTAAGTTTTGGTTTTTGCTAAAAATACAATAGTTACCCCCTTTTCTTTGACGTATTCAATCCGACGTGAATGCAACGAGTCTTTTGCTTATATTGAGGTTCTGAATATAGTTGGGCTAGGATGCTTTAAACCCTAGATCCTGTCCGAAAGCTGGATCCTATCTGCTTTGCAGATAGCTGGTGAGGGAAGTTATATATTTGGGGCCTCTTTGCGAGTGACCCGTTGACCACGTTGGGCTAACATCATGAAAAAGAAAAAAATATAGTGTTTGTCATTTACCATTACTTATTCGGACTATCGTGGATTTAATTTTCCCAAAAGAGTTTGTTGTTCCATGCACGGCCTGTGTGTATCATATATATATATATATATATATATATATATATATATATATATATATATATATATTACATATATATATATACACACACACACACCCAGTATATTGTGTGTGTGTATTCTCGGTTTTTGGTCCTGTCAGTAGCTGTTCTAAGAATGCTCTCATTTCAGGTTATGTAAAAGCAATGAATGTGCGAGACCGGAACTGTTCATTCCTGAATAATAATTGATTCGATTTAGAGAGCTTCAACTATATTCGTTTCCAAATTGGTGTTTTAATTAATCTTTCCGAAAGTTCTCCTGAATCGTCTGTTAATAACACAACACCAGATAAAATATAGACAAAATCTAAATCAAATGATGTTCATTGTTTGTAACAATGCAATTATGGTATAGGGAATTCCCCTGAAATGAAGCTGAAAACAAGTCTCAAATGAAGAAGAAACAGCAAAGATAATAATTGGCTTTTAGAAAGGAATTTCCTTTATTTTATTTGAGCAGCTAAAATTCATATTAACTACTAAACTCCACTTATCAAATCTAAATTATTTAGACACTGCAACTGTTCACTTTCATGAGGCTTATAATAGTAACGAATTAGACATTAGAATTAGACATTAGACTTAGACATTAGAATTAGACATTAGAATTAGACAGACAAACGTAAATATTTAAACAAAGTTAAGTGCAAAAAGTAAGTTTGCCTAAGTACTACATTAATATAAATGAATACAGAATTCAGTGTTTGTTAGTTTTGTTAACTTTATTAGTTAAAGTTAATATATTGAATATACTTACTGTCGATTATCGTACAGACCAGCGAATAAGTCGTATGTTTTATTTCTAAATATTTGCATCCCAAAACTACTGTTGGGCGCGAGTTATATCAGCAATGTTTGGCTATCCCAGGCCAAAAACCTACCTATGACTTATACGCCTGTACGACTTATCCGCCGGGTTATACGTATTCTATGTGTTTTCCACTTATATACAGTATATACTATATGCACTTTTACACTCAACAGTAGAGCTTGTATTCAATTATTAAATTATGAACTAAGGAACGACGAAATTTTTCTATGAGGATTCAATAAATAAAGTTGTTTACTGAAAATAAAATTCAGAATACGTTTGCTGAAACTCAAATTCTTGCAGAAACAAAATTAAATGGGTTTAAATTACAGTCGTAGACTCGTAGTTGAATGCAAAAACTGTAACTATGTACCAGTTAGAAACGTTAAATTGAATCGACAGTTAATACAATAAAAACTTATACCACTAAACAATATATTGAATTACTTACACTTCTTTTATATTTTTGCCTGAAAGAGCCCAGCGTAGAGATTGGGTGCAAAATGTTGCATGTTAAACTCATTATTTCATTATTCTGAGTGTTTCATTATGAAAGTTACGAGATCGCATGCAGAACATGCGTAATCTCTTAAAGTCACACACGTCTGAAATCCAAGAAGTATCCAAACATACTGTACATCACATATTTTAAATACAGTTCATAATGTTTGGGTTGAAATTCCCCTATTGAAATTCCACTGCATTTTGTATCAAGAGGCATTGTGCGGTAAAACTAGATTTCAGTCATGCAATGAAAGTGGTTGCTAAATACATCAGAAAAATAAGAACTAGGGGTCTAATCACCGTGAATTTTTTTAATTTTTAGAAGAGCTACAAGAAGAGTATGGAGAATAGTTGATGCATTACGAGGTTAGGAGGATATGAAAGGAAAAAGTGCTGCTCTCCTTTGGAGTCTGATAGAAAGTGTAATTAAATTTTTGGAAAAGAAGAATGAGTTACAGGAAGAGCAAGAAATAATGGAAGCGGGTGAGTAACTCAGTGATTTTACATTCCTCTTAGATATTACTGCTCATCTAAATCAATTGCATACCCAACTGCAAAGCAAGAGTATGTTAATAATCTTTCAGGTGACATAATTTTGTTAAAGTGAAAGTGCCGCCTTTTTGAACAGTAGCTCGCCGATGAAAGTGTGGAAAACTTCGAGAATTACAAGACTAGAACAAAAATTAACTAAAAAACTTCGTGATGTACAAGAAGTGATTAGAAAGTTTTGCAAAGAAAGTGTAATATATTATGGGGGACAAACAACTCGTACTTATTTTTCAACATAATGTACATAAGCTTTAATGCATTTGCACCATTTGTGCTTCCAGCTCGTGATGCCCTTCTACAGAAATCTTCCGAGTGTTGGCCAAACCAGTATTTGAAGATCGCTTTCAAGATTTCTCCAAAGAGCAGCCCAAAATTGATTTCTTCACAAACCCATTTACTTACCCTCCAAACACGGAGGATTCTGCCTCCAGGGACATTTCCGAATTTAAGGAAGTTTGCTGAGAAGTTTACATTCCGATTTGGTAGTACGTACCTATATTCGTGAACATACTAAATCATTCTGGGCGATATAACTCTTAAGAAGTTAGCGACGATCACGACCGAATGATTGCAACTTGCCCACAGCCTTTTGCTATTAACAACTAATCTGGCACCAGATATTGATAAACGGTTAGAAAGAAAACAGCCACAAGCATCCCATTTAATCAGATATGACTAACAACCTAGCGCCTATATAAAAATGTATGTTCCTGTTTATGCTCGGCATAATGGCATTAAGTAGTACACTTTAAATAATTAGAATAGCCCAGTCACAGTTCCACGTGCATGAAAGATTATTCTCAAAAAATTAAAGTTTACATCACTAAATGGTAGTAGAAGTTTGGTTATGTACATGAAAAGTCTACACGACATCTCATAATGAACTGAAACGAATAATAGCTATTTTGAAATAACTAGATATTTAAAATATTTGAAAGCGGTGCTTAAATGTTTCAAATATATAAAGACGTAGAAATTAAACATTTCATTTGTATAATAAGTTAGTTTTCTATTCTTTGTACCTCCTAAACGCATGCGCATTGTGATTAAAAATATATTTATTTAGTGTTCGTATTTATAGGCTACTTTGAAAAGGGGAGGAAACAATTTGGATCACCTGCAGATCAGGGCTCCCATTAGGGTTGCCAGGTCTCTGGTTTTGGGCCGGAATCTCCGGAAATTGAGCTTTGTCTCCGGTCAAGTTTATATATCGTTATCGTGTGTGTGTATATATATGAGGAAGTTTATATATCGGTTTAGCTACATAAACAAATAATGATGAACTTCGTAGGTAAACTCTCCGGATTTGGAAACCATCTGATCTGGCAACCCTAGCTCCCAGCCTTCTTTAGTTAGCTTTATAAGGCTAACTAACGAAAATATCACGACCTAACCTAACCAATCGTAAAGGGCGTACAGTTGGCCTTATAAGGCTAACTCACGAAAATATCACGACTCAACCTAACCAATCGTCAAGGGCGTACAGTTGACCTGGGGCAAGGACAAAAACTCACTGGACAAAAACTCACCACTTAAATGCAAAAGAGGACAAAAACTCGCCGATAAATGTTTTTGCGAAATACATACATTCTAGTCTAGATCTTAAGAGCTTAAGATCTCAAGATTTTAGACTCATTGTAGTTAATTACTCGTCATCTTTCAAATTGTTTATCTTTCAAATTGTTCTGTTTTTAACCAACTAACCAATATTAATTTTTCACCAACCTACCAATCTTTCGTTATAAATTAATGCCCAGTTAGGTCAACTGAATGCCCGGTTAGGTCAATTGAATGCCAGGTTAGGTCAGTTGAATGCCCAGTTAGGTCAACTGTACGCCTTTGACGATTGGTTAGGTTGTCATGATATTTTCGTTAAAAACACATTAATTATTTAAAGTGCTCTAACATGTTTGTTTTTCATTTCTCCAAAAAAAGAAAGTTATTTTTGAAGTCAGTGACCAAAACTACATTAGTATACCGGTTTAGTTAAAAACAGAACAATTTAAAAGATGAGTAATTATCTACAATGAGTCTAAAATCTTAAGATCTAGACTAGAGTGTATGTATTTCGCAAAAACATTTGTCTGGTGAGTTTTTGTCCTCTTTTGCATTTAAGTTTTGAGTTTTTGTCCGGTGCGGTTTGTCCAGTGAGCTTTTGTCCAGTGAGTTTTTGTCCTGGATTCAGTTGACCTAACGATTGATTACGTTAAGTCGTGATATTTTCGTTAGTTACCCTTATAAGGCTAACGAAAGAAGGCTGGGGGCCCTGATCTTCAGGTGATCCGAAATTTTTAACAAGTGAAACGTCTAATGCACTAGACGTTGCAAAATTCACAAAATTGGAAAAATGAAATATCTAACGAAACGTCTACTTCTATTTAGAGTGCAGAGATTGAATAGTTTATGATTTTTATAATAAATTATATACTGCTATTATTTATACAGTATATATGCACGTGATGCGACTAGCAAGCGCAGTAAAATAACCTTCTGCCATCGTAAACTCTACAACTAATTAAGCAACCATTTGAGGGTGCAAGGCAGATACCGCTCTTCGACCTATATAATGAATCGAGACATTTCCGCCCGATGTCAGAAATAATTTCTTCACGGAACTGGGAGACTTTCTCTTATCCAGAGAACAAACAGTTCTACGATAATGACGACAAAATCTTAAACTGTCGAACAAATTCAAATTACAACCCGTACCACAGCTTATAATGGCCTACCGATGAAACAATTCCTTCAGGCGACCAAACGACCGGAAGAAATCATTTCTCACGATACTTACTCGGAAAGTTTAGGTTCACATCTACCTCGCCTCCAAAATACTCACGCATTCTAATATAATTAATTCTGTGTCCTTCATTGCATTCTAAGCTTATTTCATTGTTATTATTGACATTTATTTATGCACTGTCCTTAGTTGTGATTATTGACATTTATTTCCTACAAACCAATCATTGTAATTTGAATATTGTAAGTTATTTAGTTATATTCTCCTGTACCATTTGAACATTGCAATATTACATAACTGTTGCCTTTCAGTGTAGTTAATAGAAAAAGTGCGCAGTATATCATTTTCCTTGATTATTAGTACAAACAACTTGGTGATCCCCAACAACTAATTAATAACTTTATTAATTATATATGCAACTTATTAAGTTATAGCCACAACAGTAAACAACGTTATTAGCTTAATGAAACCTGATATATACAGTATATATATATATAATAATAATAATAATATTATTATTATTATTATTATTATTATTATTATTATTACAAATTTTTACCATAGCTGTGCAGGTAGTTCCTATATAGTAAAATGGTTGGATAACTATAAACTACTCCTACACAAAACATAAATGGCATATATATATATATATATATATAATATATATTATATATATATATATATGTGTGTGTGTGTGTGCAAAGAGAAATTCAAGTATTGATCTTCCCCTCCAATATGAGGCAGAACTTATTTTTACATCATTTATGAGAAAAGGAAACGAAAGAAATTTTCAAATGTGAATCGAATTCTTCTTTGAGAACTTCTCAGAGCGATATTTTAAATAAGAAACTCGAAGCGAAATGGCGTTGGACATTTCCGACATTATTTGTACGTTGAAGAACTAATAGAAAGCGAATTCATTTATTTATAGATAAATATATACGATGAATATGAATAATAACCTTTGGTTAGCTTCCGCCCGAATTGTTCATTCTGACGAAGGTCAAGCTTTTCACTCCACCTTAGACCTACAGTTTAACGTGGAATCCGAACCACGCCCCATGAGCAGCCCAGCGTCTTAACCACTAGGCCACCTAGGGTACCCATTTATCTACCAACCACTTTCTTTTATTGTGCGTAAGGATGAACAGCTGGGTTTTGCTGCGCACCGGCTGACTTCGGGTCTCGAACCCGGGGCCGATGGATTCGTAGTCAGCGACGCTAACCACTACACCACCGAGGCGCCTTTAGTTCAGAATTCTACTTAGAATTCTACTTAGAATTTTTAGACACACACACACATATATATATATATATATATATATGAGTCGTTTATAATAATACAACGTTTTTTAACGCAACAAATACTTGAACAGAAAAACCCCCAAATTCCTGCAACAAAAGATCTCACGAAATTTTCCATGATTAAAGCCAAAGGTATTGATCGAAACTTTGCATATGCTTCAGTCAAAAATTCTAACATTAATTAAAAGGATGTTTTAAACTCGCGAATAAAAAAAAAGGTTTTGGAATTCGTAAGACAGAGAATTTAAAATAAAGGAGAAAAGGCTTTTGAAGTATTATTAGGAAAGAGGACGTAGGTATTGACCGTAAGTTATTAGAATTATAAAGGTTTTAAAGAGTTTGTTTTGACTACATTGAAAAAGTGTTTGTAAAATGTAATTATTATTATTATTACGTTAATTAACAGTTTATTAAACCTGTTTAATTTTTCAGTTTTTTCTATTATTTCATTGTCAGTTTGTGCATTTTTAGATGACGAACATATGAGTAAATTTTGTCCTTGCTGATGTTCTAATCTTAATTTTTTTAGTTGTTTTATTTTGCTAATTTTATGAGTATATGGTTAACTCTTTATCTTTTTAAGAGACTTAATTATTGTCTGAATATTTTAATCATGTTAAGGTATAATCATACATTTCACTGTACATCTTCACCTCGAAACCAAAATATTCCTTGTTTGAACTATTTCCAGAAGATTATGCATGTCTGTTTTCATTATATCACTATATCAATGATGAGAGGAAGAAAAGACTATCCGAACGTAAATTTGCGTTTCTCGGACTTCCCATTAGTGCATTTGACAAAATGAAGAGGCGTTTTTAGCACAACCTAAATCAGACACTAAAAAATCATCTTTCCGCTTTGCTCCCCCACAAGTTTTGTGGGCACCCGTTCTCAACGGATTGTTTAGAATTCCAGAGCTGTTGTTAACGACACCACCGTTACCGGTGGTCCAATGGTGTAGTCCAGAATCCGTAATCGCAAAAGCCAACCACACTCTTCCGAAGTTGAAATCTGAAATAATAATTATATATATTGTATAATATATATATGTTACAGTCAAAGTGTGTAACCAGCCATTTCGCGTAATGGCTGAAACTTTTAATCATTTCGTGAAATGGCTGTTTCACTTGGTCATTTCGCGAAATGACTAAAATCTTCAGCCATTACGCGAAATGGCTGAAATTCCACCTTGGCCATTTCGTACAAGATCATTTGCCCAGTTAGGTCAACTGTATGCCCTTGACAATTGGTTAGGTTAAGTTGTGTTATTTTCGTTAGTTTTAACGAAAATAACACGACTTAACCTAACCAATTGTCAAGGGCATACATTTGACCTAACCGGGCATACAGTGACCTAACCGGGCATACAGTTGACCTAACCGGGCAAATGATCTTGTAAGTTGTGTTATTTTCGTTAGTTTTAACGAAAATAACACGTCTTAACCTAACCAATTGTCAAGGGCATACAGTTGACCTAACCGGGCCTTCAATGGCGGACATCGGAATAACATTGAAGGCCCGGTTAGTATTTGTAAACCTCTATATCGAAAATTCAAATTCAAATGTGTTCAAATGTTCAAATGTGTATTTGAAGAGTGTTTTTCACTTATTTGAACAGACCTGTGGATGTATGCATGGTTTAGCAGATTTAGTTAAATAAAGGTTTTCAATTTTATTGTGATGTTTGTTATTTCTATGAATTCATGACAAAAGTCATTTTAGCCATTTCACGAAATGACCAATGTGGAATTTCAGCCATTTCGCGTAATGGCTGAAGATTTTTAATCATTTCGCGAAATGACCAAGTGAAACAGCCATTTCGCGAAATGACTAAAAGTTTCAGCCATTACGCGAAATGGCTGGTTACACACTTTAACTGTAACATATACATAGGGTGATTCAAAATAATGTAGACACATTTTGAAATTATTTATCTAGGATATTAATTGCACTTAATTAATAAACAAAAGCTTTACTATTTACATAAGTATGTAAAAACAACATTTTTTTAGACGCAAACATGCTGCGCAACGTCCCAAAACAGATCGACACAGTCATGTTCATATTAGTTGAAGTTTTGCCTACTTCCCAAACAATCGCTTCTGTAAGGGTTGCTCATTTTGAGAGTTAGTACCATACACTTTGTCCTTCAGGTATCTTCACGGATAGAAGTCGAGAGGTGTAAGATCAAGTGACTTTGGAGGATATTCAGTAGTGGTTCCACGACGACCTATCCACAACCCACGAAACTTCGTATCAAGAAAAGTTAGAACATCTCTCTGATACTGTAACGCTGCGCCATCTTGCTGAAAGTAAACCTCCTGGTCCCCATACAGATGTCGTATTGCAGGAGCGACATCATTACGCAGCATTTCCAGATAATTTTGACCTGTTACATTACCATTAAAAAAGAAAACTCAAGTACAACGTAAGGCCCGGCAGATTAACGTGAGTAGTATAGCCGCAAAAGGGGAAAGTGCAAGAATGTGGCAGGTTATTATGTAATGTTGCAAAGGGGGTGGGGTTGTTGCAAAGGGGGGTGGGGGTGGGGTTGCGAAAAAAAAAGAAAAAAAAATTTACCCCAAAGGGGGGATGCTGCAGGTGCAGCCATGAAGCTTGGAGGCGGCGTTATCCCCCAAGAGAAAGGAGGAGAGAAAGGAGGAGAGGTGTTCACCTGGCAGGAGCCAAGTGCACATTAAGACTTCAGCCGAGTAGGCGTTGTTTTATAGGCTCCTAATCAGCCAGAATCAGCCAGTTGGCTGAATCAGCCAGAATCAGCCAGTTGGTTGAGCCAAGGGGGGAGAGGTACACATGCAGGAGGTACACATGCAGGAGGTACACACACATACGCACACATGCAGGAGGTACACATGCAGTAGTTACACATGCAGGAGAGAGAGAGAGAGAGAGCTGAAGGAGGGAGAGAGACGCCTGTAGGAGAGAGAGAGAGCTGAAGGAGGGAGAGAGACGCCTGTAGGAGAGAGGAGAGGTACACATGCAGGAGGTACACACACATACGCACACATGCAGGAGGTACACATGCAGTAGGTACACATGCAGGAGGGAGAGAGACGCCTGTAGGAGAGAGAGGGAGAGAGACGCCTGTAGGAGAGAGAGAGAGAGCTGAAGGAGGGAGAGAGACGCCTGAAGGAGGGAGACGCCTGAAGGAGAGAGAAAGAGTAGTTGCCTTTAAGGCATATTATTTTCGTTTTCCTAACCTAAGAGGCCACTAAGGGGTTTACCAAAGGGCCAGAAAGAGAAGGACCAGAGGTCCTTGCTCGGCTGGAGCCGAGCTGGGAATGAGTCTTTCACCAACTTCGCGGTCTTTTATAAGCCTCTATTCTGGCTGAGTTGCCAGATAGCGCAATGTGTTCAGTTGCCAGATAGCGCCATGTGTCCCATTAATCATCCATTGTGTAACACATATATGACGGCAGTTATTCCAATTAAATTCTGTTTATTAAATAAATACACAATCAATCTTTATTAATTGCATACCTTTCCAGTTTTTTTTTTGCAATGATCGGATTGCTCTTGTTAGATATATATTATTAGCTATATATATATATATATATACACATTCTTTTCTTATGTTAGGTAAATATATATATATATATATATATATATATATATAATTTATTTTATAACATTAATTTTTTTTTAGAAGCAAATTTAACATTAACTTCATTGAACTTAAAGAAACAAATAACATAGTTTACCTTCGAAAACGTCATAATAGAAAATAATTAATTTTACGGTTAACTAGTTTATTTCGTTTACTATAATTATACAGTCTTTTAAACAGCTTATGATACATATATATATATATATATATATAGTGTAGATGAAGCCAATTAAATTCTACTTATTAATAAATAACTTTTTACACACAAACTACATCTTAACTGCAAACACCTTGCACATCAATTCTTATTATCATTATTATTATTATTATTATTATTATTTCTAAAATGAAACGGGGTCGGGTCGAAGAACACCTGATGGGTGAGAGATCTTCCCCCAATATATATATATATATATATATATATATATAAAATAAACGAGTAACAACTCATGCACACACACACACACACACACCACACACACGATGAAAGGCAGAAGCTAAATCAGTTCGAATCGTGTCCCTAGAGACCTTTTTCGGGTCGAGGGATTATCCTTCTACAAGCTATTCGAGCAGAAACCACCACTGACTTCAGATATTAATATTGTCATTGTTATTACTTCTACAATGAAAATATTTACGCGTAATTGTATGGTGTCATATAGAAATATAATGATATATATATATATATATATATATATATATATAGTGTAGATGAATCCAATTAAATTCTACTTATGGCAGAGTTTGTTTCTAGTGAGAAAGGAAAGCCAATGTTCTTAGTGAATGGGTTTTATATGTAAGAGATCAGCAAAGCCCTGCTGTTCATCATTCCACATAATAAAAGAAAGTGGTTGGCAGATAAACGGGTACCCTACGTGTCCTAGTGGTTAAGACGCTGGGGCTGTTGATGGTTCCACGTTAAACTGTAGGTCTAAGGTGGTCATTCCACATAATAAAAGAAAGTGGTTGGCAGATAATGGGTACCCTATGTGTCCTAGTGGTTAAGACGCTGGGTTGTTGATGGTTCCACGTTAAACTGTAGGTCTAAGGTGTCATTCCACATAATAAAAGAAAGTGGTTGGCAGATAAATGGGTACCTACGTATCCTAGTGGTTAAGACGCTGGGCTGTTGATGGGACGTGGTTCGGAGTTAAACTGTAGGTCTAAGGTGGTCATTCCACATAATAAAAGAAAGTGGTTGGCAGATAAATGGGTACCCTATGTGTCCTAGTGGTTAAGACGCTGGGCTGTTGATGGTTCCACGTTAAACTGTAGGTCTAGGTGGTCATTCCACATAATAAAATAAAGTGGTTGGCAGATAAATGGGTACCCTACGTGTCCTAGTGGTTAAGACGCTGGGCTGTTGATGGTTCCACGTTAAACTGTAGGTCTAAGGTGGAGTGGAACAAAGAAAGTGGTTGGCAGATAAATGGGTACCCTACGTGTCCTAGTGGTTAAGACGCTGGGCTGTTGATGGGGCGTGGTTCGGAGTTAAACTGTAGGTCTAAGGTGGAGTGGAAAGCTTGACCTTCGTCAGAATGAACAATTCGGGCGGACCTTAAACCCACAGTTTAACGTTGAAACCGAATGTTATTTTTAAAATATAATTATGATATATTTCTTTATACCCTCTCGATTACATTAGTGACTAATGATGCGGGAAACTGAGTAAATGGAAATATTATTTTCTCGAAAACTATGGGTGATAGAAAACTTCTGAAACCATATTTGGAATCAATATCAAAAGGTCTATACGAATCACCAAATAATTTTCAAAGGAGAATAAGAGCATTAAATCTATTAGTGAAAATATAAAGATGCAATTACTCGTCCGGTCCCGTTATAGCGGAATGGTACACGTCATAGCTCCACCCAGCTACACCGGCAGCCAATCACGACGAACATCTGGTCTTTTGGGGCGGAGCTTGGCGATTGTGCATATAAAAGGGGATAATTTCAGTTGGGAGTAACAGTAGCTATTTTCGCGTCAGTGAATAATCATTCCTCCACCATGGACCTGTACGTCTCCCCAGATTTGTATGAAGAAAGTGATACTGCAGCATTAACTGCACTTAGTCTTTTTAGAGCGATTGATCGTGACGACTTATTTTCAACGCAAACCGTAGAAGATATTTGCAGTGAAGCTCCTTACAATCCGACGCAAGGGACTACCATAGAAATGTAAGTGTCCATAATTCGATTTTATATATATATGGAGAGTTGTAGTGTCTCGTCAAATAGATACTAGTCAAAAATGTCAATCAATGTTATTTCCCCATTATGCTAAAATCGAAATTGGTAATCGAACCAAAGATATCTTCACATAATGGGGGTCTGACTGTCTGTATACTCTGTATATGTTTTAAAAGCATTATTCCTTTAAGGTCCGATGAGGATTTGACACGTGTTATACAATCTTTTGAAGAACCTCGGAATACAGAGGATACACTGATCAGTCAGCAATGTCACACCGAAATAATGTAAGTGTTTTTCGATCTTTTTGGGATAAGAAGACGCAATATATTTTCATAAATTTATTAAATGAAGAAATCAGTACAATAAACGAATATACCGTTACAAATATACGAGCAAAAAACATTATA
This sequence comes from Bathynomus jamesi, assembly GCA_023014485.1. Taxonomy (NCBI): domain Eukaryota; kingdom Metazoa; phylum Arthropoda; class Malacostraca; order Isopoda; family Cirolanidae; genus Bathynomus; species Bathynomus jamesi. Next base: position 89,984 of record JAJOZX010012480.1, read on the forward strand.
ATATACAACGAGTACGTACAATTGGAAAACGGTTTTTTATCTGTCTGCATACCATTTCATCGTTTCGGTGAGTGTGACACGGGTCAAATAAATTTAAAAAATTTATAAATTCTTTATCATTTGACATATGCATGAGAAATGAGACAGTACATTCCGCAAACATTAGTAAAATATCCCTGCATACGAAATGGGTTCCATACAACTTCGGGAATATGTAACTGAGCGAGAAATTTTACAATAATAGGGTCACTCCAGGTTGAGTACCGAGTGAATCAAAATAGTACAGGCGCTGTCTATTTTTAAAATAGACAGCGATCCAGTGAATCCCTTCATTACCGATGATGTCTGTGTTCACAATAAGACTACCGCATTCTCGCGTACTTGGCAAACTCAATGTTTCATTCTTCGCAAACACGCCGATAAATTTGGAACGTGTGACTCGCTCCATTACTTTCTGAAGTGTATTAGCATCCATTTTAAAAGTCAGTGATAACGCTTCTAAATCTATCTACTTCTATTAGGGCTTGCGATTCGAGATATACTAGTACACTAATAGGAGCGTCTATAGGCTTGGCGAATTCCAGCCGCACTGAGATGTTTCCGCTCTGCTGTGGGGTTAAATGGGTATTTACGCTAGCAGATAAGTCAGGTGTAATGTCAAACGGGTAAAGGTTAAATTGATCAATGAATTCTTCCTGCGTTACCCCATTACCAAGCTCATCACAATCACCTGCAATATGGGTCAGATTACTATAGGCTCTGGCACAAAGAGGTAACACAGCGTCTGATGAATAGTCCGTACCCATTGTTCCACCCAAAGCAGTGCCATTAACGTATAGAGTTATATTTTTAAGTCCGAAATTCTCGAATTTAAAGGCACTCTTTTTATATTTTCCATTCACCGAAGCGTGGTCCTGCATGCCGATTAATATCCTTTTAGGAAGATTTCCCAGGGCAATGTTTTCTATCTGCTTCGATGCCAACCCTGCAGGAACCGTATATAGTTTGATCTGCACTCTGTTAATAGGATATTTCACTGTAGCGTTTAGTAAATTTTTCTCAATTTCTAGTTGTTTTGGTGAACTTAATTTCACTCGCCGTACGCGGAGGTATGTGTCCATAATGTGAACCACAACGGACTTTGCACCCTCTTCTTGATTCGCATCCAGATTTAAGCAGATCTCAGGACTCGTGCGGGTGAGCTTTATTTTCATATCCACCCCGTTCACAAGCAACTTCTCCTGGAAAGTGAAATCTGTGTGCAACCGTCCAAAACACTCGTATATTTTCTTTTTAGAATTTTTAAATTTGTCCTTTATACTATTTTCATCTTTAGTTTGATAATATCCCTCCGCACTTAAAAAGGTAGCCTTCGCTTCTTTGGAAAAGTTGAGGACATTTTCCAAATAGGCTCGTAGATGATAGTACCCCGTGCCTGCCGATATGTTGGTCTGATTTAAATATACGTCACACTGGTTGAATATGGCGTGCAGAAAGTTTGTTTCAGGGTATACAGCATATTTGTCATCGCAGACCGTTCCATCAGAATGGGCTATACGTAGCTTAGCGTACATGTGCACACAGCTTGGATCAAAAAAGTAAGGACCTGAGCTGGGTATCACGAATTCTATAGGTGCACTCGGGGAACTAATTGTGTTTAAAGGGTTAATTGTAATAAAGTCACTGTGCTCAATAGAAACTTGGGTTGGCGGGAGCTCAAAAAAGGACAGCTCCGATTTACAGCATTGTGAACTACATGGGTGGATGAAGCGTGCCATGGCGAAATAGTGACTCCTCTCTCGACAAGTGGTAAACAAACTATGATTCATGAGATCAATATCCTTAGCTTATATCAGTCAAAAAAGTGGTCAACCATAGGTTTCATTCGCTTACAGCATTTCTTTTTTGATAGCCTTTTACGTTTAATACCACGTGACCCCTTCTTCTTCCGGGGCCCTCTTCTTCTTCCCGCCACCACGCATTTTTCTCTTTGCATCTTTGATGATTTCGTTCCGTGTACGCTTTAAATGTTTTTTTAGAGCTTCTTTAGGTTTAGCCCCGGCCAATATGTCTTCTGCAGTGTTAAGGCCTGATTGTAGCGCTTTCCTTCCAAGGTATCTGGCACCCCTCTTCAGCAAAGGAACAGCCGTACGTAGTATGGATGAAAAAATGGATCCAAGTCCACTACCGCGCTGGTATCGCATCCCTCGATAGACGGTGAAAGGCTTTCTATCCATTATAACTCAGTGCGTCGAAAGTGTAGCTTCACTGTTAAGCTCCCGTTACCGAATGGGAAGTTTTCGCCCTCAATCGTTCTTATATATATTGTGATATTGGTTATTAAATTAGTTGCGACATTCACATAATGGGGTCTGTCATATGTAATACTCAAACTCCTTCCTCTATGGTTGGGGATGTGAGCAATGCGCAGCAGGCGTGCCTGGGTATCCCCAACAAACTGGTGCTCCACTATATTACTGTAAATATAGCACATGTCTGGGGACCTTTCAGCCAATTTCTCCATCTTCAATTGATACATTAATCTGGACAAGTTATACTGTGTCTCGTGAAATGTGTCTCTTTGGAAGGCTGCGCTATATCGGCCGTTGGTTAGAATTTTGAACTTTCTATGTTCTTTAAGACGTCTGTTAGTCTTTGATTTTAGGATTAGTGTATGTGCAGGGTTGTTTACGATTTCATATACTAAATCATTCGTAAGGTTTGAGTTTCTTAAACTTACGTTTAAGCCTCTCACAACATCCTCGGCCGAACCATATTGACCCGGCCCTAGTCTTACTTCTGTACTGTAATACCGTGCAATCTTAGTCCGAGCGATGCGCATAGTTTCATCCATAGCTACCCCAGCTTTTTCACACTCGTCAATGTCTCTAAGAATCGTAAAAACGGTTTCTTTATGTTCAATATTTAAAAAGACGGTGTCCAGCTGAATTTCGCATATCCCCACCTCATACGAATCACGACCCAATTCAATGTGCCCATGGAGTTCTGTTACAAAGTTGGCTAGCGTGTTGTTAGGGTGTACAGACAGGGACGAGGAGGACGGGAGTGTGACGTAGAAATGGTTAGGAGCCATGTTGCATACTATTTAAGCTTCATTATTGCATCAGCTTTTATATAGGTGTTGAAGCTTTCTGGGTACCCTAGCCATTTCACCAGGTACATTTTTCTCCTTCCTGAACCTTTGCTTCCTAAAATTTTCTCAATTTTAAACACATTTTTTTCTAAATTAAACGCAACTTTCTGCAATTCCTCGCGGTAAAAGCCTCCTGAGATTTCTTCCCCATTCAAATCTTCAATGTAATACATCATTATCTCACCTTTAGGTCTCACAGCCCTAACTTTAAAAATCTCGCGTGTCCATCCTTGCTCAAAACCCTTTGCGAATTTATTCCCCGAACGCGACAGCCTTACATAATCATTGATTTTGAAGCGCGCAGAGTGTGGTGGTGGTGGTGGTGATCCATCTCTTCTCGGGAGGTACCTTTTCTAAAACTTCGTTAGGTGTTGCCCCAATCGTGCGATGGTGTGAGCGGTTGTAGGATGATGCCAATGATTCCAGAATGTCTAGAAATCTGTATGTGTTTTTATGTGTAAAATAACGGTGCATGCGTTCCTTTATGGTGCGCTGAACTCTTTCAGCTAAAGAAGCCTTATGTATAGAATTGGTTGTGTAATAGCTGATATTAAACTCTGTCAACATATTCTGAAAAGCACGGCCTATAAACTCCTTCCCCATATCCGTACAAAAATAGCCAGGAACCCTGTTTTCTTTTAACATTAGCGTTTTGGTGGCTTTAGCAACTGTTTCAGGTGATTTATTTTTCAGAGGAACTAGCCACAGATATCTAGAGAATACGTCTATTATGAATAGAATGTAGCGGTAACCATCGTTATACACAGAATATCTTTGCATGTCTGTTAAATCTGCTTGCCAAATAGAATCAATCGAGGAAGCCGTTGTCTTGGCTGTTTTAAACCTTTTTCTCACAGGCTTATGAAGCGTATAAGCGTCCTGCTCCCTCAAAAATCTTTCAACATCTTTTTTTCCTACTCCGTAAACGTACAGTCTATCTACGCCGCCGTAAGAGGATGGGGTAGAAATGTCATAATAGCGTTTAGTTAATACGTTAGCCATTTGCGTATTTTAGAGGCACGTGGGTAGGGTTGGTTTAACCTCTTCTTGCTCCTCTTCAAAGGTGTTACCGCCGGGGGTGACGGCGCCTTCAATTGTGTCACAGGCGTTGCATGTTCCAAGTCTTTTAACCTGTTCAGATTTCCTATCAACGTTTTAGGGACATTTATTTGTTGTAGTCTTGCTTTAATATGCTTCCATCCTGATGGTGATGGCCTATCCCACTTTCTCACCAGATCATGGACAATGTCTACGATATTCGATCCCTGTACCTTTGATCCTTCCACAATGATCTCCCCTGTATCGGTCCATTGTATGGCGGGATCCTCATTCAATAGATTATAAAGACTTAAGCCTTTACTCCTCAATGTAAGTGGGAGGGTATTTTTTAATACATGTTCGATATGTTGTGTGGCTAATCTTTTTGGTTGGTCAGCTGTGTCGTCGGGTACAGATCCTATGTCGCCATCGTCCCCCGTGCTGTGCCTAATAACCACAGGAATCTCTGTAGGGCTCTTATAATTTTCGTACTCGTGAAGAAATTTCTGCAGAGCTTCTTGGTATAAGATTCTTTTCTCATCAGGTGTTTTTTCACTGTTTAATAGGGCTAACAATTCGCTTTCCATTCTTTTAAGTCTGCTTTTACGGGGATCTAGATCCGTGTCTCTTTGCAGTGAGGCGTACACCTCGTGGGGAATCACTACCACTTTCTTCATTATATTAATCTAGTCAGTAAAGGACCCAAAACTGAAAATAAGATGGGGAGAAATGACCCTCCTGTTTGTACAATAATTCGTTTTTTCTTCGCTACAGTTTGGCTTTTACGAGCGAGTGCACGTATTATGTTCTTGTAGCGGCGTAGGCGAGCCTTCTGATGGGTTTTCATTGATACATTGCAATTTATAACGTTAAGACAGATTTCACAGATGCATTTTAAAAAGTCGGCATCGATATTTTTAATAAACATCTGCTGCATTGCCCGGGCAGTCGATGATAGATTTTTATTAATTCACGGTATTTCTTTAGTCTCTTTGTCATTCTGGAATATACACCGTTTCAGGCTCGTTTGGAAATATATTCGTTCGCAGAAGCACTCTAAACGTGTTTCGCGGATGAAGGTCGCAAAGCAAATATCCGTAACGCGTGCTTGTAGCTTCTTTATAAACTTCCAAAAACTCCTTACGCTGATTCGGGAACATTTGATTGGCTAATACCCCAATTTGTGATACATCTCTACGTTGCGCGAATAAGACTAGATATTGCGTATTTAACGACACATCGCGCATGTATCTATTTTTGAAAAATAGATTCTGATTGATGAAGAACACGCTTATGTTAAGATGGTGGGAGAATACTGTAAATGTCTCGGCAAACGTTTTATCCATCTCCAACATGAGATCGTCAATTACAATGATTGTATGTTCATTTCCCTTTAACGAATTAACGTCATATACGCCTTTGTGGAACAAAATATCATCTTGGTACTCGTTGAACACTGATTGATACGTCGAATAGCACCATATAACTTTATGCACAAATTTCGAGAACATCTCCCCTTTTCTTTAATGATTTTAAGCATAAACACAGTTTTACCACATCCTGTAGGTCCAGATATAATACATGTGGATGGGCTCGTGAATCTGAATTTTTCTACAGAGTCCATTTCTAACACGTCACACTCCTAAGTGAGTCATTTACAAAATATTACAAATTTTGAGTGCTGATCCTTATATTTCTTCTCCCACAGAACCGTGAATGACGATGAGGTAGAGCAGCCCATCATTACGGATGACCTCGACGACAGTGTAGTTGTG